>JAYKAV010001289.1:79909-100914 GCA_035582835.1 Phoebastria nigripes | reverse complement strand
CTCTGGCATAGAAGCACCACGGTGTGTTGTACAGTTTGCTCTCTCCCTGACGAGCTGTTCCCAAGGAAGCAGGGACATGGAGCTTCTCTCCAGCTACACCTCTGAGATGAGGTGCTCAGTGTATTAAAATGATGTTGTTATGCTTTGTGGTTCAGCGAGATGGATCCCAGCTCTGCTCTAAGTCATTTACTTTGTTATTGCACCCTCCCACTATATTATTCATACTGTTTTTTCCACTCCCATTTTAAAATTTTTCTTTCTAACCTTTTCCTTTCCTCAAGCTCTCTCTCCATCCCTGCTAACCTTTCATATCCTGCACGTATCTCTTGCTGACAATCCTGAGCTCCACAGTCTCGCTCCTCTTCTTTCTTACCCCTCCAGGACTTTGCTTTTTCTTGTTGTGTCTATTCTGGTTTTCCCCTCTCCTCATCCCTTCCTTCTGTTATTTCCTCTCTCTGCCTTCACTTTGCATGGACTATGTCAAGTCAACTAGCTGGGAGTGTACATGGAACATTTGAGAAAACCAGAATAAGGTAGAGAAAGGTAAGGGAAAGAAGTCTCTAGATGGTTGTTTAAAAAGGGACTTGTGTTTCCAGTACATGGGTGGGGGGAAGGAAAAGCAAGAAAGAAAAAAAAAAAAAGGATGGGGGGAGTAAAGTACTGAGAACTCTGTTCTGGTGAGCTCCTGTTCATTTTGAAACTTGTCAGCAGGGGACCTTCCTACAATAACAAGAAGTCATGAGCTGCCTTGTTTTATATCTATTGAATATGACACAATTTTTACAGGAAAATCTGTTGTGACTTCTCCCTTCTCCCCTCTCTCCCTTGCCACAAAACAACTTGGAGAAGGGATGGGACACCAAATATTTAAGAAGCCATTTAAAAAGTCCTTTTTTGTTCTTTTCATCAACTTTCTCCCTGTCCTCTTGCCAGCATGTGTAGTAAGTTCCTGTCCCTGAGAGTTTGCACCAAAACCACAGTTTGAACCAGGCTGTACATAATGGGCGTCTCTGTTAGTTCCCGCCAACTGAAGCTCCCAGCAGTAGATGGAAAATTAGACATACACCACTGCACAATAAATCTTATTGTAATTCACCCAGCTAGCATCACGGCGAACAGGCCTTGAAAAATGTGTCGTGTGTGCTTGAAACCATACTTGTGCTCCTGCCATTAAAGAACAAAAAAAAAAACCTTGTAAAAAAAGTTTCATTTACTTTTTTGTTATAAAATACTTTTTACTGGTGCCAGCTGGAAGGAAAATGTCCCAGTTAGATCTCAAAATTATGATGTAGCTTTAAGTGCTATGTTTAGATTAACTGCCAAAATGTTAGTATAAAGTGGTAGGTGTTTGTGCTGCAGATAATAACTAATGTACTGTTGGTCAAGATAGGCCACTGTTCTGTTATTATTGTATGGATCTTATGACTAAACATTGGAGCAAGCCTAGTGGAACAACAATATTTTACTGTGCCTGGAATACTAGCTTGTCAGAACTTAATTGGGGTGCCAAAAATCTAATGAATCAGATGGTGAAGATGTCTGTTTTTCTGTGTGCTGATATTTCTGATTTGTATTCCTTTCTAAAGGGAACTGTATGTCTTCTGTATTTCCTGGCAAGTATTGTCTCAAATACAGTAAGACCCCTCTGATTATCAAATGATTATGGTCTTCCAAAGACAGTGAAAATGTTTTGGTCCCCCCCCCCTGCTTGTGAGACTGGGTTAAATGTGTTGTGTATTTTAAAGGACCTGGCTTACAAGGAAAAATCAAGGTTAAAAGCACTTCAGAACTCAAGTTGTGCTGATGTGTATGACCTTTGGGCCCAGAATTAGCTATTTTTACTCTGTTGATATAAAACATTAACCTCAGTCAAATGCTTCTTGCAAGAAATGAAAACAAAACTGTGATGTTTAAATACACAATCTAGATGTACCTACACCAGTYGCCATGAAAAAGTCAACATTTGCTAACAGACACCACATGGTGGATTCTGTGGTACTGCAGCTATTTCTCTGAATAGGAGGGGAAGTACCTGTGGGAGAGGAAACATCTGAAATATCTTGAATCTACATGAGCTCCTAACCAATCTTCTGTTGTTATCAGTCCATGCTTCTGATTTTCCCAACTCCCTTCTCTCCCCTGTTCTGCTGTTTCCCAGGTGATAACCATGACTAGATATTGTTCAGTAATGTTAGGTACCTGTCGTCTTGCCCCTGCTCATGACTCCTGTGTTACTGCTGTGTAGAAAGATTTGGTAAATTATACCAACTGCAATAATGACCATTGTATTGGACTTTTTTTTTTTTTTTTATTTTTTTTTTTAAATGAGGGAGAGATTAGGTTGAACCAAAACAGGAAATACTTGTACATGTTTCTTGGTCTAGTTCTGT
The DNA here is from genome assembly GCA_035582835.1 of Phoebastria nigripes. Taxonomy (NCBI): domain Eukaryota; kingdom Metazoa; phylum Chordata; class Aves; order Procellariiformes; family Diomedeidae; genus Phoebastria; species Phoebastria nigripes. The sequence continues at coordinate 98,524 of JAYKAV010001289.1, read as the reverse complement.
CTCAGAACTGAGCTGATCTCAGTGTTGCGTTTGGTCTTGCTTTTCATAGCTGATAGGACTTCTAAATACAACTTGGGACTACTTTCAGAAAAGGGGAGTTCAGAATAACCTCTAACTCTTGACTAGTCCTAGGCTAATGGATGGAAATGCCATCTTCACCTTGCCTAGAGAAACACCAGATTTCCAGAGGACATGTAAATAGCAATGCTGACTAGCAACTTGCTGAAAATTGCTACATTTTCCAAAGCTTCATCTTGGACACCATTTTAAAGGAAAAGGATATTGCCAACAACATAACCAGAATAAATTTTATATTCAGAATGTACACTAAACTTGCATTGTTCTTCCAAAATTAACTTTCAAATTATTTTTCTGTTGTCTATGTAAAATCCAGTACAAAAGTTCTGCAGCTATGGTACACAACTGAGAGGAGGTGATTGACGGGTTAATATTTGTGCTTTACTTCAACTGAAGTTAATAAGATACATGCTGTTTTAATGTCTGTGGTTTCAGGAATGGATAGGGAATAACTGGCGATGTTTCAAATAGGGGAAGTAGTGTACTTCAAATAATGCTATTACATTGATCTTTTTATGGTAATGTTTTCCTTAACATTCAGAATGACCAAAAATTTATGCAAAATCCTCTGGCTGCCGAATTAAAAGAACAACGGAACTCTTCCCAGAGTCATATTACTGTATATTTGGAAGAAGGATATGTGAATACAGCATGGTGTAAAGTGGATATGAGTGAAAATACAGGTTAAAACTCCTTCACATCTATATTCATATTCAGGATGTCTGTCCTGTGGACTACTCTGCTTTGTGGGAGTACTAATGTTTTTAGATTTACTAAGTTTTGACTCTTCTGAATTGGGAATGCTGTAGACAGTGGTGTTTTGAATTCACTAAGACCAATAATATTTATATAATGTGTTTTCCTAATCCACTAAATCTAATGTTAAATACACTTCAAGTTTTATTGCAAGTTCCCCTGCTTAAATTCATAGAATGAGAACTTAACATCTTAGCCTTTACCGTACCAGGAAGTGATCAGTGGAATGCTTTAGAAAGCAAACACTGTTTATTTTAATTTGCTACTCCAATTAGCGTGTTAAATAAGAAAATACTTTTAATTAAAATATAGATGCTAAAAATATGACATTACTCTTTTTCAAACTAAGATGTTTAAAATAGCACTTTGGAAATATAAAAGTTTCTACAACTTTTTCTGAAAGATGTGGCAGAAATATTTGCATACATGTACAGCAATGAGCAACAGGGACAGTACCACCCAGCTGGCACAGGGGACTGAATGGTTAGAGTAAAATGGTGTAAGGATATTGAAGCTTTTTTTCTACAGAGGTTTATAGCAGAAGAGGACCTGATAAACAGACCAACACAGGACTTCTAAATACACCTTTGAACTACTTCCAGAAACATGACAGAATGCGAATCCCAGTCTAGCAAGCTGTGATAGAAAGGATGCAGTCTGAAAACTAACCTTTGGATTTTCAGGTTGGCTGCTGAAGTCCTGATTCCTAAAGCGTGAAGCCTTGTATCCTCCTTGTTTCTACTGGCATCACCTCTCAGAAGTGGGTCTGAATTGATGCTAGAATGCTTCTATCACTATGGTGGGTTTTTAGGTACGTGGTTTAAGATGGGTGAACAATTCAGCTTTTGTTCAGTCTTACCTGAGGGTTAACTTCTTAATTGAAAGATTGAGATTGTTGTGTGTGTGTGTGTGTTTATATTTGCTTATATGAGCTATAAGATGAAGCCTCAACAATCAAAGTTCAATGCTGTTTGGTATTTACTTGTTTTTCTTGGTAATGTGAACCTTTCTGAGGAATTAAAAAGATTAGATTTTGTGTTTTTTTGTCGGGTAGGTTGTGTGGGGTTTTTTTTGGTGGTTTTTTTTTTTAGGGGAGGGGGTTGACAGAGGGCATGTAAGTGGTAATCTCTGTACTTTATTTGTCTGACAATTGTTGTAGTTTGATACTGTATTTTTTCTAAGTGTTGCAGAAGTTGCCAGGCCAAAACCTTGACTATTAATAGCTCTAGGTTTGTTAAGATGGGAATGGCATCCAGTCCTGCTGAGAAACAGCTGAGTATCTGGGAGTTTGAGACACATACCTATTTTTCTTTTCCTTAGTGAATGTGTAGTATCCAAAAGGAAGGGTGTGGGTTAAGAATTGTATCAGTACAAGTACTTCTGTTGGTAAGATTTATGCTCTGGTAAATGCCACATATTCTGCAAAACTTCCCTGTAGACAACACACAATGTTTCCATGAACTGCAGCAGTCTTAGAATCTGTACCATAAATAACAACGCTGTGAATTCATCTCATGTGTTCACAGCATATAGGATGACCATGGAAAGAAAACAAACAAACAAACAAACAAAAAAAAAAAAACAAAAAAAACCCTCATTAAGGAAATACTATGTAGGATGATAGCTACAGTGATAACTGCATTTCTTTATAGTCTAGGGACAGAACATGTAGCTATATTCTACCAAAAGTGAAGTTACTTCCTAATTCTGTCAGAGTTTGTCTTTATTTCTGGGCAGCAAAGCAGTCCAAGCCAGAACACTGTGTCTGAACAATCTTCAGCTTTAGGATTATTTAAAATTCAAACTTGGTTCATATCTGAAATGCCTCCAGATCCTAACTGTATGGAGTTGAAACCTTTTCTAAACTCTTATGTTTAGCTTGCTAGTATGTAAATTGTAATGATAATTTACCTCAATTGCTGACATGCTTGCTATCTTCAAATATTCCCCCTAATATCCCTGGGATAATAAAATCATGTTTTGGATGGCCAATGATGCGATCTCAGGTGTCCTTAAAATTAAATACTGGAAGTTGGATTTCGCTATGTACTGCCCATAGATGATGAGCGAAGGGATGTTGCGGTCGCAGTGACCGGTATTACTGATGAGGGCGCTGCTTGGTTTTGCACTGAAAGAAGCTGTCTGTTGCTTGACTACTCCAGCTACTGGACAGTTGAAACTTTACAGCCTCAATCATACACCTTACAAAGCCACAAGGCTGCTGCCGGAACTGAACATTTTAATTGTTCTTTTACAGACCTAAGAGCCTGCTTTGAATCCCCTGCACTACATGTTTTACTTAGAGACATATACTGGGGATTCTGTTGGGTCCTACCATTAGTTTCAGTTTTAGGTGGTGCATGTTGTCATGAGTTGCGTGCTGTGCTGATTAAGCTGCATACTTCACTAATCAAGCTGCAAAGTTAAGTAGGTGAAATTTAATACACTCTACTAATCAAGGTGCATTCTTTGTTGAGCAAGCTGAATATTTTAAATGTAGGGTTTTTTTATGTACTCTGGTAACTGGCTTGGAGGCCTCTTATTGCCTACATACATGGCTAGCAAAAAGCCACTAGCAGCTATTCCATTACTGACAATGGAAGGAATGTGAGCTTTCACTTTGATACTTATTCCAGTAGAGCTTAGGGAAGAAGTAATCAAAATTAGCCCTAGTGAGCAAGTGACACTATTTCCCTTTGATAAGTCTCATTGGATTACACTGGAACACATTCCTACCATAGCAGTTCCTACCAATAGCAAGGGTGCATATGACTTTTGTACCTCAATTTGGTCTGCAGGTTTCTCATAGAAGTAACTGATCTTTAAAGCCTTGTCATGATTATTATCATCCTTGTTCAGATAATCTTAATTAGTTTTAATTCTGAACTCTTTCCTCAGTGCATCTCAGTCATGTCTCTAAACTAATTGACAAAGGTAGAAGAATGGTAGTTTTGTCTCTTCCTCTCTTGCCAATAACAGATAGAACATATTGGGAAATATGTGAAGCCATGGAGGGAAAAACAGTTGCTACCGGAAGTTTGGTAGCAGCATTATTCAGCACTAGAACTGAACAAGTTRCACGGAGCCAATGTAACAAGAAACAATGCATTCTAACTAGTTTAGGGAATAATGGTAAAGTGTGCAATTAAGAGGACTAGATATCTTCTTTTTTTTTTTTTTTTAAAGAGGGCAAAGTGAAGCATACAGGTAGGAAGTGAAGCTAAGGGTGGAAGAGAGGGGAAAGAGAACAAATACTGAAAACTCAAGTAATTCCACAAACTTCTACTCTGCATCCACATGTGATAATAAGGGCCAGTAGATATCCTGTCTGTGTTGCAAGTTCGCATGTTCTAGCCTTGGTGGTCTTCTGGGTCTAATCCAGGGGTAAATTATTCCTGTTTGCAAAATGCCGATGGACTCGTTTGCATGTATTGCAGGGAAGAATTGATTCCTTTGGTCTGAGTCAAGCCTCCTCCTGCCATTTTGTTTGCTTCACTCTGTGGATTTTAACACAGGGACACCTGTGGTCAACAACGTGCAGTGGCATCCTTCACCAAGGAAAGATTTCAGTCTGTGTGTTTCAGCAGCTTAAAAAATGGCATAAGAGGAATATTGGCTGTTTGAAAAAATGCCTGTGATTGCTGCTGTCCATATGGAAACAAGGTGAGTAAAGTAAAATCCCCAGTCAAGAAGGGCTTTCTGAGCTTAAAAAAAAAAAAAAAAAGAGAACTAACATTGGTGTGAAAACAGACCTTCTCACAGGTAACTTCAGTGTAGAGTGCTATTAGAAAGCAAGCAGATGTATAGAAAGGTTGGGGGTTTAGTTTCAATTGTTTGGAAGTGTCTTTTGCTTTGTTCAGTCTGCATGGAGTGCAACCCACTTGGCTTCAATTCACCAGCTTGTTTTGTATCATTATGTTTATGCCTGTTAGGTTTTTTTCTTATATCCTTTGCATCTAACCACTGGCAGAGTTTGATCTTAAGGCCATCGGTAATTGAGCAAGTTGGTGACTTTTTTTTCTGGTTGCTCATTGTAGAGCAGTAAGAACTGTCTCAAGGGGCATAGCATTGTCATACTCTTTGACTCAGAGTGATTACTGAATATTATATTCTTGTCATCTTTTATCTAATCTTCATCCTTTTGTTGGGGTATATGCAGGGAGAGATGAGGGATATGTGATTGTAAGGAAGGTATAACTGCAGCTTCTAAATATTTGGTTAATGTCTACTATCAAACTGCTGACTTTCCAAGCTATCAACATAACACTTTACATACACACACACACACACAAAACATTGCCGTTCATTTGTTAACTGAATTATTGAGATGTCCTCTAGCTTTACAGTGAATCAGTAAAATAATGCCTTACACTTAGTAAGAACAACCAAGTGCCATAAATTATTAAAACAAAATTGGACTTCTCAACAATAATAAACAGAATATAGTGCAATGCAATGGCTGTGGTGTGTTGTTTGTGTTGATTTTTTTTTTTTTTCTTTGTTCACCAACTGATTTGCTCAAATTAGGATTCCATGTTAGTGAGGAATAATCAGTTCTAGTGTAACTTTAAAATTTTGAGTGGTGACCAATGCCAAATGTAATGTGCTGCCAGCTCTGTAGAGCAGGGACTTCTTGTTGAGCATGTACGGCATAGGTGTACATGGTGTACACAATAGAGATCTGATCCAAAACTGAATTCTTGAATGTTCAACAGGTATTAGTACAAGTGACCAGTTGCATAAGAAAACTAGACACAGATTTAACTTGCTCTTTCTATTTTAGGCTTTCAAAGTACGAATTTCTGTTGTGTGAATTTTTTTTTTTAAAGGACCAAATGCCTATGGGGAATTTTGTTTGAAAGTTGTTGGAAGTAAAGTTAGATTCGTAGGATGCTTCACAAGTTTAAACTGCAAAGGATGAAAATGTCCATTGTGTACCACACAGTGTCAGTGTAAAGCCTTAAAGAGTAAGTAAATTCCACAAGATGTAAATTCCCCTCAGTAGTGTGCAAGTTGATTACGGCTCAACATTTACATAGGCTCTTTAATTAAGAGTAAAGGTCAATAGGTTAAATAAGTAACTTAATCAGAAAATTATGCAGAAGTACCACAAATCAAACACTTTATACAACCCTTGAGATCGATACGGTATGCAAATCGATCAGTAAAGTATATAGTGTATGACTTCAAGTACTGAAACATGCAGTGTGATACTGCAAACACAATAGTTTATAGAGTTTGTCTCAGTTGACAGCCCAACAATTATTTATTTATTTATTTTTCAATCGCAGCTTTCCTTTGTCATGCATAGTGTTTGATTCCCAGGTAACTGTTTTAGCTCATCTTGAGCGTCATACAAAGCTATGAGCAAAGTTGGTGTTTGGATGAGTGAGTAAAGGAGAGGTTTCAAAGCATGCATGATGTTGTATAATCATCCAGGTTGCATAAGGGCTAGGGAAAGGCAACAAGACTTCTTTAACTAGTAAATTAGGGTGTAGGCCCTCTACAATATCAAAGGAGCAGGGTCCAGATTCTCTTCTCTGCTGTGGTTTGCTTGGCACAAGGAAGGAGGAGAGGACTGATTTATGGTTCCCTCATTCTCCTAGTTCATCTGTGCCAGCCCTGACCGCACCATAGGATAGAGAACTGCTTTCTCTTATGAGAGCTGGGGCGAGCCAAAGTGCAGTATGTTCCAACCACAAGCAATTCCCTGTCCCCATTTATTTGACAGGATGTGAGGAGTTAGGACCAGATGTTCAGCATGTGGAGGTGGGTATAATTCCTGGCACCTCTGTGGACCTATGCCCAGATACAGCCACCTTCCTTTTCTTTTGGGCTTACTTCACTATTGGTTGGGAGTCTTGTTCTGCCTGTTCTGGAACAGGTGACTGTTGCATGTAAGAGCTCGGACCACTGTTATTGATGCCATGTTGCAGGAGGAGGCCATTGCAACAGTTTTGAGGGTTGTCCAGGTTCAGAAAAACCTATACTGTTCTGAAGGATTGTTAAGATTGGAAATGCATAATCCATAATCAGATATTTGTAAGCGCTAGCTTTTCAACCGTTGGGAGCAACTTTTATCACCTGGTGGGATGCAGTAGGTTTTTAGTACATACCAATCTGTTATAAAGGCAGAAATGCATTGAGGTCAGAAGTTTTGCACCTCTTCAGATTAGCAGGAAATGCAGAGATAAAGCACTTTGGGGGGGGCGTGGACCAGAACCAGGTATGGGAATAATTTGTCCTCACAGCAAATATGCAGATTGATTGCATTTGGTTGGAACGGTGTTCACACAATGTAGTCTTTTTGAACTCTTCCACATAGTTTCTGAAAGTAGCCAGAGTTGTTATGGGAATAAGGCAGATGGAAATCCCCTCCTCCCGTAATCACAGTATGATGGGCTCCTTGGCAAAGGAGCCAGGATTTCCTGCCCATAAGCACAAATACAAGTCATTGGCATTTAGCAGTGGAAGTGATAGACACTCTTGTGCCAAGTGGCATTCTATTGTGTGTCTCTCTTCTTTTTCCTTTCCACTTCTTTTGTTTGTCTGAAAAAGCCATGGCTGAATGTATTCCAAGTGGCTGCATTGTTGCTAAGGCCCATTGTGGGAGGAGCCAACTCAGTAACACAATATTACTGAGAAAGAGGGTATTGGAGCTACTTTTAAAATTTTTTTCCCCTGATTTACAGAAATGACACTTCTGTGTTTATCTTTCTGTCCTTTTGCCCGTTTCTGTTCTTTCAGTGCGATTTTTTGTTTTCGGGTTATATGGTCTGTTATGTAGCCACTATTTCTTCTTTATTCTGTTTAAGTAGTTTAATCAGGTAGAATAATTTCTGTGACTATTTTGGCAGGTTCTCATGTAAGTTTGTTTCTAGAAATCTGAGCTTAAACTGCTATTTTAAGTTGCAGGCTACCTCTGTATTTATATTAAGATTTCTGCTTAGTAAATAAACTAATGATGTTATCGCATTTTACCAATACTGTTGTTGTTTCTGCTGTGGGGAGAGTCTGCATCAGTACTGAACTTTTAGGATGTTTTGATGATACAAGGCCCAGACTCTRTGGTTTGAACAGAACCTTTCTATTTTTTTTTATGCAAAGGGTCAAAATTCCAACGACATCTCTGCTTGCAAGCATCTTCCACAGCAGTGGGTGGCTTCAGTATGTAGGAAACTTTGCAAGTGCTTACTAGATTTCAACAGCTGTCTTGTACAATTGTACTGTGTTTTGTTAGAGAGATGTGCCTGCAAACACCACTCATGATTTAGCTTTTTTTACCTCGGGTGTTTTCCATATACTTGATTTAAAAAAACTAAATGAAATTAACAAAAATAAGACGTTGTCCTGAGAAGTTTCCTGTGATCAGACAGATGAAAGTAAAGATGAGGGGAAAAAAAGGGACCATTCCAAATTAGATAAGTAACTGAAATCATAAGAAATGAATGGAATGTGCTATATTCAATATATATTGCATCTCTTAGCTAAAATAAATTTTAACTAAAAAAGCTTCAAGTACCCATGGCTGTAAAACTAGTGCAGCACTGAGCTTGGTTTGCTAAACTGTGGCTGGAATATTGGCTGAACGCTTCTGGCCTGGCCTATTATGTATGCTGTTAGTGCACTTCTACCAGCATTCAAACTGTTTCCCATGTGTCTGTGTGAACTGCAATTGCACCCTTACAGGCACTGTAAACATAGTGTTTATTCACTAAATAGTGAACTAAATAGTCTAAAGGACTTGGCTGGGGAGAACAGGCTCTTCTGTCAGCTGCTACTGCTTCACTTACTACTTTTCTTCAGTTCTCTAATTCTGAAGGCAAGAAGCTTTCTTTTTCCCGTCTGTTTCTCCCCCTTTTTTCCTTTTTTGTTGTTGTCCACGAATATCTCAAAATGAGATCTGAATGTGATGTAAATCTTAGAAATGAAGGAGTCAGTAGGAAGAAATGCCTATTAAGTTTATTTCAAATCTCACGGTTTCTAGTTCAATCTCATGATTTGATAATGGTCTGGCTTAAGCTTTGTAAATGTTTGTGTTTGGCAATGCTAGATTCCATTGATAATATATTAAAACTTATAGAATATATTAAAATTTATAGCAGAATTTCCCAGCATCTGGGGAGATGGCACTTCCTCCAGCATCTAGCTACCTGCATATTAAGACACTGGCAAAATGTGTAAGATCTTCTATAGTAGCACCCTCTTGTCACTCACTACTTAATCTTGACATACTTAAAACTGGGTGTGTGTTGTTCATGAGTCTCTTAGCAAATCTTTTCATAAAGGCACAATGATTTTCAAGCTTAAAACAAAATTCAAAACAAGGCAAATTTTCAATTTTTCTGTGGTTTTGCTGTATACACTTCGTAGAGCTCAAGCAGTGCTGGGAGTTGAGTAGAATGACTTACCGTGTATATCTGCTTTCAAAGTTTAATGGACTTCATCCAAACCCACTCATAGCAGTCACCTTCAGAATCCTTCTCCTTGCATCTCTTCCTCATATAAAAGCCTCTAGGTAAACTCTTGTGTAAGGTTTACTATATTTTTGTCATAAATTTGTTGCCTGACTATTGGCTTTGCTAGTTAAGAGGAGTGAGGGGGGAGGAGTGAAGGGAATGAATCACGGACTCCAGGGGTAGTGTGAAGCGGAGAGCTTTATTCAAACAATTTCCTCTTATTTTATATCTTCCCGATTGTTGTTCATGCGATCATAGACAAAGCACACGCCGCTAAAGCTTTACTGATTGGTTACATCTCCCTTATCACGCATTTTACCATTGGCAGCAGCCTAAGCTGTTATTTCCCTTTGCACAAACCTGTGTTCCTGTTTTTCATCTGTTTCTCAACCCAGTTCCTTGTTTCTTCTGTGTTTATCAGCTCAAGGTTACTGGCGTCTTGTTCCATCAGCTTTCCCATAGAGGAGAGCACCGCTTTGACATCTTGCTGCTCTGAGGGCCTCAGAAATGACTAATGAAGGAGCATAGTCCTCCTAGGCTGCTCCTCTTTGCATATGCACATGTTCATACAGCTAGTGAATTTGTGCCTGTGTGATGCTTTATTTACGTAAAATGCTTTTATTCTTTGCATGAGCCCATTTTTCATTTCAGTTTCTCTAGTTGATTCTTAACATACAAATTTTTAATGTTTATTGCATAGCCACATTTTAAAGTCATAATGTTCTTGCTTTGCTGTAGGTTCCATAGAATGAATTACTTTGGTTTTCATTACCTATAGAAGGTAGAATCAATAAACCTCTCGATGTCATTCAGTCTACATGTAATTTTATTAGAAAGGGTTGTGTGGAAGGAACTGCCTCTCCAGGCTGAAAATGTTCTATTTAAAATGTTGCACTGAGACAATGAGTAAAACTAATATTTTAATGGATGACATCTATATTGTTTAACTAGTGTGTCTCATGTTTCTGTTACTAATCTAAATTCTGAAGCCCAGCAGAATGTAAGTGTGTTGCATTATGTAAATGATGTATAGGGTTCATATTGTCAAGAAAAAAATACGAAATAGGTATTGAATTGCTAACCCCAAGGCAAGGATCACCAGCTGTCCTTCAGTTCCATAAAGTAGTTGCTAACAGGAGCAGTTCATACGATTCTCAGCACTGCTATCACTTCTTAACTCTTCCAATGCATGAATCCCTTATTGAACAGAAATAAAAATACTTAAGTTAGCATTTCAAAGCCTGCGTTTCTTTTAAAAAGGAAAGAAAAGTAGCACATTTTTGTAAATCTGTGGGTTTTTTATGGTTATTAAGCTAATACACTTTAGGCTATTTGGTCACATTAGTAACTGAAAAATGCAATAAGAACATGAATGTGTTATCACAGCTGATCTGTAATACTTCAGGTGTGTGAGATACASTGTATCTCATTATTATTTAGCCCCCTGAGGTATACTAGGGTCTTCACAGAAGACACAATCCTTGATAAATAGCAAGTGATTATCATCTCAAGCTCTGGTCCCACAATTTACTATAGGAGCAGTACTTCCATCTGTGCGGAGCCTTATCTGCTTCAAGGTTTCAATCATATAAAGAGCTCTCTGCAGGAGGATGCCTGGCTTCAATAGTTCCTTGTTCTCGCGTAGATCCCTATCTTGGTAGTGCTGCTTCTGTGCTCAGGGCCTGTGACTAAGCCATGACACAATTGGCAAACATTGTTCTGTAAAGGGATCTGGGAGTTGCTGCAGGGAGATGGGTGCATGTACGTTCTGGTAGTTGTGTTTGTGCATCCTCCCTCACTGCAAAAAGGAATAGCAGAGTTTTTTGTCACAATCAGCTTGAGTTCCATTTTTTAAGAAAGTGTACTGTATTTAATGAGGACCTGTGTAATCAGGACACCTGCGTTCCTGGTATGTTGCCCAGGGAACCAATTTACCCTAATGACAGTGAATGACATATACTGCTGCTTAGACTAGTGGTTAATTTAAACAATAGTGCATTAGCAATATTTAACTTAATGGGGATGTATTGGGTTTATGCCAGTGGGTTAAGTAATGTTTAACTAGGTGTTAAATAGGTAATAATAGAATAATACTTTGACTTATGTAGTGCCAATACGTTCTACCTGAGAATCTGTAAGTGTTAAAGAAATGTTAAGGTACCATACCTCAGAGTATCTGTTTTGAAAGGGGAAGTAGTTTTTCTCATTTTCCAGAGATGCACAGAGAGGCTAAGTCTGTCCAGTCTGTCCTCAATTTGACATCTAGATAGTAATATATTGATACTAGCTGTGGATGGACTTGTGAGTAAAGTACTCCGTTCCTCCAGAGTCTGTGCCTGGGATAGATTTTGGCCACTTGCTTAAATTTCCTAGCTCTCTCTTCACTTAGTTACATGACAATCCTCCCTTTTTCAATTTAAAAAAAAAAAGCTCCTGAAGATGGTGTAAGCTACAACATGACACTGTTCTCCACAAGCAGTGAGATCCAGCTGAACATTTTAAAATGTTTGTATAATGTGCTATTATAGAATGAGTTATTTGGCTTTGCTTAACTTCCAACATCATAAAGGCGACTTCAGAGTCCAACAGCAGTGGGCCCTGGGTCGATAAGAGAAGCTGGTTTAGAAGTCAGAGACATGATTCATCATTGTGTTACCTCATTGTAATCCCTGGATATAACTGTACCAAACATGCCATCATGAAAGCTGCTGTGTATAACAAGAAGCTGATTTCACAATGTTGACATCTAGATCCCTGCAAAATTCTAGACTGTTTTATACTGGAGACTTCGATTTGTCAGAGATGCATAGTGCCCTGTCTGCAACTCCTGTTGTAAACTTAATCCCTGCATGTGTGGTTTAAGTTGCCTGTGTACCAAAGATTCAAGGCCCAGCGCTGATATAGCATAGCTGCTTAATCTGGACTGTAGCTGCTAAAGATGACCTGTGATAAAAATCTGTAAAAAGATAAGAAAGGTAAAAAATACAGGCAGACACATGATTGTTGAGAGAGGGTCATTAATAGCTCAAGTGGTCTAGAGGGAAAAAGCCAGCATGGAAAGGTGTAGAATCCTAAAAGGAAAAGGGGAGTCAGGGAACAGGGGGCAGAGTCTGTTTCGATGGAGCTGGTAGAAAGAGGCAACTCAGCCATGCTGAGAACACCTTCCAGGGAGCTCTGGAGGCAGATCATTGCCTGCCTGGCCTGGGAACACTGTGCAGCTGCTTTATTGGGATGGTGAGCAATACTGCTTGGCTTCATAGCCTGTTAAATCCTTGCTATATTTTACATGTGTTTAACCAATAAATAATTGCATTATACTTCTCAGTTAAGTATAGCCTGCTTGCAGTGTCTCTTTGTGCTTGGCTAATGGCGCTCAAACAGGCGATATTCGGCTTCAAAACACTGGCATCTTTAAGGCATCTCCAGTTCATCCCTATTTTATCTAGATGGGGCTATCCTAGTTCTGTAAAACCTGTTGCATTGACTTGAACTTTTGTGTGAACGTGACTTGTGTTCAAATCTGATTTCATGCAGATTGGCTCTTTGGTGCCTCTATAAATGTTACAGTTGTTAGATTACTATGTCAGTACTGTATTTTACTGGAATTAGGGATCTTGCTATATTGGTCTTCATTCTCTTCTTTCTACTGATGTTAATCAATTGGTATTAAAAGCTAGTATCCTGCCTAAACCATGATCAGAAGGGATTTGGATGCTGCATCTTCTTTCTATAAAACCATGATATGAATTATTTTTATATATATATATAAAATATTTATGCCATATAAATGTGGCATGTTTATGTATAAATATATAAAAATGTACAGAAATACAAATGAAAAGATATAGATAGGTAAAACTCTGTGTTTTCAGCAAGAATACAGGCATGTTAACCTCTTGCAATGTTAAAATATGGCCAACTTGGAATATTGTGGCAAATATTCTATAGCTGGATGTTTTGCTTTCTAAATGATAAATTATCAGACTATGCTCTGCCTTAATTTTGGAAAACAGGCTGCTTGACTGTTAGACTGGCAGGACGTTTGTAGCATTTCAAATGGAGATAAAGCCTCTTGCAGGTATTTGCAGTGAGACAGGATTTGCACTGTTAGTATATCTTGTTTAATAATAACTATGAAAAGTAAGTAATTTTCTAAAGTCATTGAAAGTGGGTATTTATTATAATGTAGGAGCAGCTAACAAAAATGTATTGTATTATGAAGAAAGTTTTGGAAAGATGAGCAATAGAATTTTGTACCTTTAGTGGAAGCAAAGTGTACCTGAAAACTTAGTGTTACTATGTTTGTCACATTTTAATGTGGTTTGTTCCTGCCCCGCCCCCTCCATGATGTCATGTGAGGATGGGAGGAGTTGCATCATTTGCTTCCTGCAGATTTTAGATGTATTATTTGTTTTGTTGGGCTTTTTTTTTTTTTTTTGTCCCAATAAAAAGCTTTAGGGAATGTGCTTACAGATAGTTCATATTTTGCAAATGGTGACTTGTTATTTCAGCTAATGTGTTTTGTTGTGTTTTAGAGCGTAAATTGCTAAGGCATTTTGCCAGGTTTAGTTGCTTTCTTCTACTCGAGAGGGGGAAAAAAAAAAAAAAAATTCGTCTCAAAGTGAAGGGACTGAACTTCTCCCGGGCAAGAATCCCATTGACATCAGTGAGAGGAAGCTAAATCGCCAGACTTTGAAAATTTATTTACATTACGCTGAATTCTGTCTATGCCCAAGCAAACAGGGTCTGTATAGGGAAACCTGGTGGAAATCAGCAGAAAAGGAATTCTTCCCTCTACAAGCTAAAAGCCTGTCAGAAGATGAGCTAGTTAACTTATGATCTGGAATAGCATGTTCCTTAAATGAGAGGATAACAGTGAGAACTGTACTTCCTTGCAGTGATGGATCCAAGACTGCTTCCTCAGTGCCTTCTGTCATCAATTCCCTTGAATCAACCAATGTTTACCAGAGTCGTTGTTCTTCCATGGGAAGCAGAGTAGAAGCTTGTGCTGTGATGCTTATCCATGACTTAAAAACAGAAATTTGGGTGGAAACAGTTATTGCACCTGAATATGACTGGTTCAAATACAAAAGAAACAGATTTTAATCTGTATGGAACATAAGTGTAGCAATACCCATTTTACATAAATTTACATAAATATCAGTTAAGGCCAATGGGGTTGGGTTTTGGTAATTGAACAGGATATGAAGACATCAGTTACACCTCTTAACTAAAGTGATGCATCTGCCTCTAAAGGAATGTAGACTGTCAAGGTACTGACTGAACTTGATAGGAGCATCTCAAGTCTGCTTTGGTTCATGATGTTATATCTGTAAGTATACCCAATGTTTAATAGATAATATAAATATTATATACACATGCATAATATATGTTTAATATAATAGATTATTGTGTAATGTATACTATATGTCATGGTTTAACCCTAGCCAGCAACTAACACCACGCAGCTGCTCGCTCACCCCCCACTTCTGGTAGAATGGGGAGAGAAGCGGGAGGGCACAAGTAGGAAAACTCGCGGGTTGAGATAAAAACAGTTTAATAATTGAAATAAAACAAAGTAGAACAGTAATGATAACAACAATAGAATATACAAAGTAGGCGATGCACAATGCAACTGCTCACCACCCACCGACCGACGCCCAGGTTGTCCTGTGATGTGAAAGCCCCCCCCCAGTTTTTATACTGTGCATGATGTCACATGGTATGGAATACCCCATTGGCCAGCTGGGTCAATCACCCCAGCTGTGCTCCCCTCCTCCCCAGCTTCCCGTGCACCTGGAAGGGCATGGGAGGCTGAAAAGTCCCTGGTGCAAGCACCACCCAGCAACAACCAAAACATCAATGGGCCATCAACACTCCTATCATACCAAACCCAAAACATAGCACCCTGCCAGCTACTGGGAAGAAAGTTAACTCTGTCCCAGCCAGAACGAGGACAGTATCCACCCCTTATTCTATACTATCTATGTCATGCCCAGGTCTCATATTTTCCAATACATTCCAATTAATCACCACCACTTTTCCTGTCTCTTGATATGTACACACAGATACCATTCCCTTAGTCTATGGGCCATCTCTCTAAAATGTCCGATGACTTCATTTAGTCCATGACTTTGGACTCCATGTGTCATAACAGTCTTTCAGGGCAGGAGAGGTGGTGTGTGGTGTTGGATTGTTGCATGCTGAAGCCAGTTCTGGTTCCATTATCGCTGCGCTTGTCYRSTTTTMTCATCGTTGCACTTTGCTYRGTTTCATCAGAGTTCMTTCTTCAKTAATCTGGGTGATTYTTACTACAATACCGTTGATATGACATATAGTAACCATAGAAGTGATGACATACAGTATTATATAGCAATTAACATCATACAAATCAGGTCATTGGCTATTTTCACCCAAAATCAAATCCCCTTGAGGTACACATYGRACTTCCCCATCCTTCCGCATTACCCACCAAGTGCACCCAGGTCCTTGAGCAAAAGCAATCCCACAAATGGGTTTTCCCTTGCCTGAGGCAGGAATAACCCAGACTGTCTTCCCCAGCATATTTTTATGTGCACTACAGGGACTTTATCCCCCTTTACAGTACGTAAGGGTTTTGATTGGGCAGGGCCAGCTCGAGTGACAGATCCCCGAGTGTTGACTAACCAGGTGGCTTTTGCTAAATGTGTATCCCAATGTTTGAATGTCCCACCACCCATTGCTTTCAGTGTAGTCTTTAGCAGTCCACTGCATCATTCRATTTTCCCGGAGGCTGGTGCATGATAGGGGATGTGATATACCCACTCAGTGCCATGCTCTTTGGCCCAGGTGCCTATGAGGTTGTTTTGGAAATGGGTCCTGTTGTCTGACTCAGTTCTTTCTGGGGTGCCATGTCGCTATAACGCTTGCTTTTCAAGGCCCAGGATAGTGTTCCGGGCAGCGGCATGGGGCATGAGATACGTTTCCAGCCATCTGGTGGTTCCTCCACCATGGTGAGCACATAGCGCTTGCCTTGGTGGGTTTGTGGGAGCATGATACAATCAATCTGCCAGGCCTCCCCATATTTATATTTCAGCCATCGTCCTCCATACCAAAGAGGCTTTACTCGCTTGGCTTGCTTGATTGCAGCACATGTTTCACATTCATGGATAACCCGTGCAATAGTGTCCATGGTCAAGTCCACCCCTTGATCTTGAGCCCATCTATATGTTGCACCTCTTCCTTGATGGCCTGAAGCGTTATGGGCCCACTGAGCTATAAATAATTCACCCTTATGTTGCCAGTCCAGATCCACCTGAGCCGCTTCRATCTTAGCAGCCTGGTCCACCTGCTGGTTGTTTTGATGTTCTTCAGTGGCCTGACTCTTGGGTACATGAGCATCTACGTGACGCGCTTTTACAACCAGTTTTTCTACCTGGGCGGCGGTATCTTGCCACAGTGCGGCAGCCCAGATGGGTTTACCTCTGTGCTGCCAGTTCTTCTGCTTCCATTGCTGCAACCACCCCCACAGGGCATTTGCCACCATCCATGAGTCAGTATAAAGATAAAGTACTGGCCATTTTTCTCGTTCGGCAATATCCAAGGCCAGCTGGACGGCTTTCACCTCTGCAAACTGGCTTGATTTACCTTCTCCTTTAGCAGTTTCTGTGACTTGTCATATAGGACTCCATACAGCAGCTTTGCACCTCCGATGCTTTCCCACAAGATGACAGGACCCATCAGTGAACAGGGCATACTGCTTCTCATTTTCTGGGAGTTTATTATACAGTGGGGCCTCTTCAGCACACGTCACCTCCTCCTCTGGGGATATTCCGAAATCTTTGCCTTCTGGCCAGTTCGTGATCACTTCCAAGATTCCTGGGCGACTGGGGTTTCCTATTCGGGCCCGTTGTGTGATCAGTGCAACCCACTTACTCCACGTAGCATCAGTTGCATGATGTGTAGAGGGGACCCTCCCTTTAAACRTCCAGCCCAGCATCGGCAGTCAGGGTGCCAGGAGGAGCTGTGCTTCAGTACTAACCACTTCTGAAGCAGCTCTGAACCCCTTCATATGCTGCCAATATCTCTCTTTCTCAGTTGGAGTATAGCGGGCTTCAGATCCTCTGTATCCCCGACTCTRAAATCCCAGGGGTCGACCTCGAGTCTCCCCTGGTGCTTTCTGCCAGAGGCTCCAGGTAGGGCCACTCTCCCCAGCTGTGGTGTAGAGCAAATTTTTTACATCTTGTCCTGCCCAGACTGGCCCAAGGGCTACTGCCTGAACTATCTCCCGTTTAATTTGTTCAAAGGCTTGTTGTTGCTCAGGGCCCGATTTGAAATTGTTCTTCTTCCTGGTCACTTGATAGAGAGGGCTTACAATCAGGCTGTAAGCTGGAATATGCATTCTTCAAAAACCCACAACGCCTAAGAAGGCTTGTGTTTCCTTTTTGTTAGTTGGTGGAGACATGGCTGTTATTTTATTGATCACATCCATTGGGACCTGATGACGTCCATCTTCCCATTTTATTCCTAAAAACTGGATCTCCTGCACAGGTCCCTTGACCTTACTTTGTTTTATGGCAAAACCGGCCTTCAGAAGGATTTGTACTATCCTCTCCCCTTTCTCAAAAACTTTTGCTGTGTTGCCCCATACGATGATGTCATCAATGTATTGCAGGTGTTCTGGGGCCTCACCCTGTTCCAGTGTGGTGTGGATCAATCCATGGCAAATGGTGGGGCTGTGTTTCCACCCCTGGGGCAGTCGATTCCAGGTGTACTGGATGCCCCTCCACGTGAAAGCAAACTGTGGCCTGCACTCTGCCGCCAAAGGGATTGAGAAAAACGCATTAGCGATATCAATGGTGGCATAYCACTTGGCTGCCTTKGACTCCAGTTCGTATTGAAGTTCGAGCATGTCTGGCATGGCAGCGCTCAACGGCAGCATGACTTCGTTCAGGCCATGGTAGTCCACTGTTAGTCTCCGCTCTCCATTAGACTTTCACACTAGCCATATGGGACTGTTAAAGGGTGAGCAAGTCTTGCTGATCGCTCCTTGGCTTTCCAGTCAACAGATCATCTTATGGATGGGAATCAGGGAGTCTCGGTTGGTGTGATATTGCTGTCGGTGCACCATTGTGGTAGCAATCAGCACCTGTTGATCTTTGACCCTCAGCAACCCCACAACAGAAGGGTCCTTTGAGAGACCAGGCAAGGTAGACATCTGCTTAATTTCCTCTGTCTCCAAGGCAGCTATACCAAAAGCCCACTGGTACCCTTCTGGGTCCTTGAAATACCCTCTCCTGAGGTAGTCTATGCCAAGGATGCACGGAGCCTCTGGGCCAGTCAC
>JAYKAV010001289.1:20268-78859 GCA_035582835.1 Phoebastria nigripes | reverse complement strand
TCTCAACCCACGAGTTTTCTCACTTTTACCCTTCCGATTCTCTCCCCCATCCCACCGTGGGGGGAGTGAGCGAGCAGCTGTGTGGTGCTTAGTTGCTGGCTGGGGTTAAACCACAACACGCAGGTAAAACCACAGGGTGCCCCGTGGTGGGTATCCACTATATCTTCTCTCTTGAGCAGAGGGACGCTTACTCCTAATGGCTGAGATACTGGTCCGTACAGGTGGGGAGTAGGACGTACCCTCTCTGAGTTGCTGGAACTCCCGAGACAGTTTCTCCACAGCCAAGACGCAGGCCTGTAGGGAGGAAGAGAGACTTTCTTCATATTGCCGSAGTTGGCCAGCCAATTCATTCACCGTTTGTTCCTCTCCATCTTTCCAGGCCATTACTGCCAATGAGTTGGCATGCGATGCTGGTGTGCTCCGTACAAACTTCCTCCACGTGGGTCGGGTGCATTTGACCTCATCTGGATCTTTGGGTAACTGCTCGTTGTTGAGGTCATCATAAATCACCTCCAGCATGGCTAATTCCCTCAGGTACTAGATACTTCTCTCCATGGTGGTCCACTTGCCTGGGTGACATACAACATCTTCCTTGAAGGGATACCTTTTCTTCACGCCTGACAGGAGTCGCCTCCAGAGGCTGAGGACTTGTGCCCCTTGCCCAATCGCTTTGTCAATGCCCCCTTCCCTAGAAAGGGATCCCAGCTCCTTGGCTTCCCTACCCTCTAATTTCAGGCCACTGGCCCTGTTATCCCAGCATTGGAGCAGCCAGGTGACRATGTGCTCGCCTGGACAACAGCTGAAATCTTTTCGCATCTCTTGCAGCTCACTCAGGGATAGGGATCGGGTGGTTACCAACTTATTTACAGGTTCTGCCTCTTCCTCCTCCTGTTGTCGTGATGGCCCTGGTTCATTTTAATCCCTTACCAAACGAGCTGATTTTCTTGTGTACTTTCTTTTTTGTATAGGGGCGACTGATACTGGCACAGGTTGGTTCTCTGTCGCAGGGGTTGGGGTAGCTGCAGTGCCTGCCGTGGGGGGTGGGGTAGCTGCAGGGCCCATTGTTTTGTCGTCAGATCCAGAGACCCTTTGTTTCCCCTTGAGGGTTCTGAATAGTGTTAAACAGGGCTCGGTAGGCATGGGCCAGGCCCCAGCACATTGCAGTGATTTATGTCTCCCTAGAATTGCCAGGGTGACAGCATACTTTTTCCAAATGTTCTACTAATTTTTCAGGATTTTGCACTTGTTCAGGGGTGAAGTTCTAAAACACTGGGGGTGCCCACCGTCCTAGGCATTTGCCCATGCTATCCCACACACCCTGCCACTCATAACTGTCCAGCCTTGGGGCAGATCTCTGGGTGATAATCTTAAATTGCTTATTAACCTTAGACAAAACCAAAACAATCAATATTCCCAAGAAATACCAACAGATATATCTTAACTCTCCAGGGATGTTCAAGGTACTGACAAGTTGTTGTAACAAAGGAGAAAACATCATAGAGGAAGGCAGTGAAGGTGCCATTCTGTATTTCCTCCGCAAAAAGCCTCTCAGAAGAAGAGGTATAATTGCTAATTGTCTCCATGAGGTGGTACCTGAAGTACAGTAAAGGCTTCAGCACAACACCCAGACACCAAATAATGCCCAGTGCCAGTGTTTTAATAACAAATCTCTCAGGCAAAACATCCCTAATCACTGCAGAGCACAGCAGACTGCAGAAACCAACACCAATCTTTAACATGTACAGCAAAAACAAGAGCATGGTGCAGATCCAGATAAACTAATACTGAGAACAGATGAATCAATATTGTGACCAACAACTGTTAACAGATATAAATTCCTTAATATGCTCTAGTTAATCTGTTGTTATCTCAACCCTTTGTGCCCCATGTTGGGCACCAAAAAGGACTGTCATGGTTTAACCCTAGCCAACAACTAAACACCACGCAGCCACTTGCTCACCCCCCCCTTCCGGTAGAATGGGGAGAGAAGCGGGTGGGCACAAGTAGGAAAACTTGTTGAGATAAAAACAGTTTAATAATTGAAATAAAACAAAGTAGAACAGTAATAATAACAATGATAACAACAACAATAGAATATACAAAGTAGGCGATACACAATGTAACTGCTCACCACCTGCCAAACTGACGCCCAGGCTGTCCCATGATGCGAGAGCCCCCCGCAGTTTTTATACTGCACATGATGTCACATGGTATGGAATACCCCATTGGCCAGCTGGGTCAACCGCCCTGGCTATGCTCCCCCTGCCAGCTTCCCGTGCACCTGGCAGAGCATGGGAGGCTGAAAAGTCCCTGGTGCAAGCACCACCCAGCAACAACCAAAACATCAATGGGCCATCAATGCTCCTATCATACCAAACCCAAAACACAGCACCACTCCCCCTCCAGCTACTGGGAAGAAAGTTAACTCTGTCCTAGCTGGAACCAGGACACTATATTAATAAGTTATATAATAATATCTAGTATATTAAACATTGTGTGTATGTATATAGAAAATATGCATGAGCAATTGACAGGTCAACATTTTTTGTACTTGTTCATRAAAATAACCTTTTACAGTGAAAAATTTTAAATAAAAATAAAATATGACGGTTTTGAGGATTACTTTCTACTTAAATAACTCACAGTGGCTTTGTTGAAAGCAATAATTGTAGCCATACCAGCAAACAACTTTGCGATCTGAGTGAATATATTAGCACTGAGTGTGACTATTCCCTTACTCCTTAAAAGGGTTTCTTTGTTTGTCCAGAAGTAGCACTTCGTAGCCTCCTCCAAAAGTTCTATTAATATTCTGCTTTAAGGCTTGATGTATAAGGAGTTTACTGGGGAGATGTTTGCTGTATCAAATTGTACATCAGAGCTCAATGAGGTTAAGAGCACGTGGAATCAGTCACTATTCTACTGGTTGACAGGACAAGTATGTTTATGATTTCATGAAATTTTTCTATTCCTTTGGATGAAAAAGCTGAAAGGAGTGCTATGGCTCACCTTGTTGATTAGTATCTGGGGGACAGAAGTCAGTGGTTAGTGCTGTAGACGGTTACAGGTCTATTGTATTTTCACAGTATTTCATCTGAAAGCTGTATGTGCAGATGATGAAAAAAGGAAAGCCTCTTTGTATTACAGGACATAATTTAGTAAGCCGTAGCATATCTTTGATTCATGAAAATGGGGGTTCTGCTAAAATCAACAGCAAGATTCCCATTGCCAGTACAGGATATCACATCAAGGCCTTTGTACTATTTTATAATAGGAAGAGGAGTTGACAAGTATTAGCCTGTAGTTCTAGTGAATTTGTATGGGTCTCCATAGGGGAACTGTAAGACAGGTTCAGGGTTTGTGCTAATAACAGGAACAAGTGGAAAGAGGATCTGATGGGGGGGGGAAATACACATGTAGCTAAGCAGTGGGATCCTGTTCTTTCATCTTTTTCTTGAGGCAAAGAATCAAGGAAGAAAAGACAAAAATTAATAAAGGGATGATGTTTGCTCTGTTTATGCAAAGTGTATTTCTTAAACATGCATGATAATATCCTGAGTCTTAACGGGGAGAAAGGTTGTTGTCCTTCTGTTTCAGCTTAGTGAGGTCTTAGGAAATGCCTTCCTCCTGGCATAATTTTCTTTATGGTGGCATATCCTAGCACACATCTTTTCCAACAATTTATAGGCAAGTTAAGACAGAAGGTGTAATACTCTTGTTCACAATAACAGTGAATAGGGATTTCTTCTGCTGTGGTGTGCCACAGATGATCTCCACTCTTGGTCTTCTACTTGGATTTTCTGGAGTTCATTCAGGCCTGAATCTGTAGACATAGTTAGAAGCACTGCTTGTTGCCTCTGCTTTGCAGTAACTCCTTCAGCAACACAGCTTCATTTGAAGTAAAAAATAAAGGAATTCCTTGTAAAGATTGAGAAAGGAAAGAAACCCTAATGTTTATCACAAATATTAAAAACAGAAGTCCACCACTTCAAGGAAAAGTGAGGAAATAATTTTTAATTTGCAATTAAAAATCCAGGTAGTTATTTCCAGTTTAAGGCATATGTAATTGAAGATAATTTAAGGAACACAACTGAATGAATGTCTAAATCTAAAATCAGTCTAAAACTTAGGGTAGAATCCCCCCTCTCCAAATGCTGGGGAAAGAGTAGTCATGTTCTGAGACTTCATTCCAGAATTTTGATGCAGTTTGGTTTCCAGGGTCAGTTTAGCCTAGAATAGGACTGCCCTGTTTGCCCTTCCTGCCCAGCACATGTGCACGTGCTCTCCGATTTGTTATATGTATTTTATATTTTTGTATTGATATCCTCTTTGCTTTAACTCTGTAACAGTCAGACAATTTCTTTTAGGCTACATGGGGAAGATCCTGATGAAAACTTTAAACAAAAAAATAAAACAAAACCCAAACAAACAGAAAAACAAAAGCCACTTTTTTTTAAAAAATAATACATGTGATTACTCTGCAAAAGAGCCAGAAGAGTCTCAGTTGTCTGTATACTGACCATTGTAACAGTGACACTTAGGATGTGGTTTCAGGTGCTTACAAGCTTCTTCATTACATGGTGTTTGTGCTTTTGTGAACGCCTAACCATTTTTGGTGCTTGTCTCAAGAGAGAAGCCGACACCTTGCTCTTGGCTTCAACAGGTTCCCTTTGCTAAAATTTGAACTAAATTTATCATAAGTGTACCTACGATGGGTATGATTGCAGCCACATGTGAGTGCTGCATATGGTTGCAGGCTGCTTACCCGTGAAGAAATTCAGTTCCTCTTCCTGTTCTAGCATAAGCAGAAGAGACCTTATCATACACCAGAGCAGAATTGCTCTGCTTGGCTCCACAGCTGGCGTGAGCAGATCAGCCACAACATGTACCTTAAACAGTTAATCGTCTGACTCAGTAACACTTTTCACAGCCATTATGTTTTCAAAGAAGGAATGACAATATTTAGCACCCTTATTTGGTGTGAGGACTTGGAAGAACTTGAGGAAAGTTAAGCTGTTTTTCCAACCCCCCCCCCCCCCCCGTCTTTGGCTCCAAGTTCCTGACAGAGGGATGTCTCCAGCTGTACCATGTCCATTCTTTCTTCCTTAGCAGATTTTTTGTTTTTAATGTTGGACTATTCTGCTAAATATTTTTGCAAAAATAACTGGTTTGAGAATGATAAGGACATACTCTTGCCAAGTTCATTTCCATCCTCCCCTTTTCCTCACACTTTCTGAGAAAGAAGTCTTGGAATGGAAGCACTCATGATAATAAAGCTATGAAATAAATTTCAAATACTGTCCTGATCCACATTGTTCTGAAGTAAAAAATATTCTTTTCATTGACTCTGGTGGGTGTTGGACTGAGCTGAAAAGGAAGAAAGAAAATTCATAAAACTTTAAGATTTTTTTTTTTTTTTTTTTTTTAATGCCAAGCACAGCTGTTTTAACATAATTCAGAGACCTTTCTGATAGTGCGGGGTGAGGGGGAAAGCAGTAATCTAACAGACATACAAAGACCACTTATTCTGCAAGTAAACCCTGACAGAAGAGATGGGGGGGGAAAGGAAGAGTAGGAAAAGGGATAAAGCTGAATATATGGTATGAGGAAAAATAATTTTCTTCATGAAAAGTTGAATGTAAAGGAACTTGCAGCTAGTATTCATGGTAGAGAATTTTTTGGTTAAAAAGATTGACATTTTAATAAACTGATCTTAATTAACAGTACTTTGAAATTCTGAGTTGTACGCTCCCTATCTCAAAACACTAGAACCAGTGGCTTTTTAAATAATTTGCTGCTTGTGGGTGATCTCTTTTTGAAACAAATCCAGACCCTCCAGTCACAATTTATTTTTTATTTCAAAAATGATTTTTACTAGCAAATTTTGCTTTGGTTCAAGAGAATTATAAATCATTATTACACAGCCAGACACTTCAAACATTTTGTAAGAGCTTTGTGCCCAATGAAGCATCAAAGGCAATGCTGAAATTCATGATTACAGCATGGGTGCACGTCCATTCATTAATACATTAAAGTTCAGGACTCTAGTGTTATTAATAGGATTTCTAGATTGTCGTGCATTTCTCTCTTAGAAAAGGTAGCTCTTCCTGCCAGAGAAAGCAAGAGGGTTGTTCTTCATTAATGCCAATTTATGGAAACTTTTTTTTTGTAGGCAATTTAGGGCTGCAGAACTTAGACTGAGATTTCTTAGGAGATTTTGCTATTATTTATTCACCAAAGACAGGTTTAGCTTTTGTTTCCCCTTCCCTCTCCCACACACTTTATTGTTGGTAATCTATGTAGGGAAGGAGGGAAGACAGACAATTATCAATAGATACTTTTCTTGACCCCTTCACTAAATTATACTCGGTGATCATGAATCTTTATTTAGCTCTCACTGTAATAAGCTCTGGGAGACATACGTAACATGGAACAATATAATTTTGAATGTACTTCAAACATGAGATAGTTCTTAAAGGCCCTGCTGTGTTCAGATCTCTATTGTATTAGACACTGCACAAATCCATAGTGAGAGATGGCCCCTGGCCTTCAGCATTTACAACCTATGTAAATGAGACAAAGAACAGAATAAATGAACTGCTGCCCGGTTTTTACTGCTGGGGAACTAAGACTCAGAAAGATTAAATGATTTGTTTAAATTGTGCATCGAGTCTGTGCCAGAACTGGGAAGTGACTCCCTGTGTCCTGAGATCCCACCTACTTATTTCTTTTTTCTCAAAATAAATGTCCATAAATGTGAAAAAAAAGGACTGATGTGCACCAAAATTCAAAGCACGCTATTGCCCTATTTTGAGTTTTGTGAAATTCCTGGCTAGTTATGGGAATTTTTGGTGTTACGTGGCATTTGAGTAGATGTAATAAGAGATGCACTAGTTTTGTGCCAACACAAAACTGTTGTTATCAGTGACTTTCCCA
This sequence comes from Phoebastria nigripes, assembly GCA_035582835.1. Taxonomy (NCBI): domain Eukaryota; kingdom Metazoa; phylum Chordata; class Aves; order Procellariiformes; family Diomedeidae; genus Phoebastria; species Phoebastria nigripes. Next base: position 71,926 of record JAYKAV010001289.1, on the reverse strand, counting down.
GGGACCTGGGCAGGTTTTGAAAGTTGGGAGGTGCTCTCTCAACAGAATTCAATGTTCTGTTCTCCTTTTGCAGTACTGCTTAATGGGTGCAGGTATTTTTCAAAACTAACTTCTCCCTACTAGCAGAAACTCTCCTCCTCCTAAGCAGAGGAAGTTTCTTAATTAAGTCTCAGTTAATTACTTACTTTCATCTTATTTTCTTTCTTGCTTCTGGCCAACATCTAAAAAGGTATTTCCAAATAAATTTTTTTGTGTTCCTTTCCTTGTTGTGGTACTAATTCTATCTCTCTGGAAAGAGAACTTCACCCAAAAGATCAAACCTCAGTAGGCACTGCAGCTCTGTCCTGTGTACAGAGCAAACATCGTACACATAACTTCTTTTTCTCCCGAATTTCTTAACAGGTATGTGAATAGGAAAGATAAAGGATGCTGCAGGAAAGGGTCATATGACTTTTTGAGTTAGGTGGGTTCATCATGGTTCTCAGCCTGCCCTCCTTGCTGTGGAGATGTTATCTAGTGCTGGCCTGGAAGCTGTTATATCCATGTTGGTGCAGCCCTCTGCCTGTGCCAGAACGCTTTGCTGAGGAGCTCACCCTCAGGAGAATGGCCATGGTAGCTAAGGCACTGCCCTATGCTAACATGACTGCTTGGATTCTGGGCAACTTGGAGTTTAGGAAGAGAACTCTGGTCAAATGTATTTGTCTGTGTTGACAGGCCCTTTTTAGATCAGCTGAGTACTGAACGTAGAACTTCTCCATTGTGGTCAGTCCCTCAGCAACAGAATGACTCTTCTCCAGGAGAAATGGCAGTGATTGGGAAGAGTTGTGACCTGAAATCAATGTGTTGGAACGAATGTTCAGTATGATCAATAACTCTGAAGTCAAAAGGGCTCAAGCAGATACCAGGCTGGCTGATGTTCATTTTAGCAAGGAGAGAGCTCAGGAGGTTATCTTTAACCTGGGATCATTTCTTTCTTTAAGTATACTTTTCACGTGCATAAGGTAGCTAGAACTGGTTGTTAAGGTAATGACAGAGATAGCTTGAATATTTGTAATATGCCTGATACCCTTTTCCCCTGTTGTGGAGGCAGGAGAAGGGCCCTGTTTAGACTGCTTTGCTCCATTTCTGAAGCAGTTCCCTGCAAATTAGGGAAAAGCCTGTTGTGAGACCATGCGCTTTATGCTAACTGAAATATAAAATGAGTTCTAATACTTTTCCTTTGAGTCCTACAGGAGGCTTGAAATTTACTTGCAGAGGAAGAGGCTTTGATCTGCATATTTTCATAAGTATTCATAAAGAGACAGAATTAGAAGCTCCCCTTTATTTCCCTTTTCATGTATGCTGATTTTAAAACATGTTTGAAGCTGTGGAATTGATTGAACTTCCAGTGAAGCTTCTTTCCAGAGATGGGCTAGACTAAAATGCAGGGTATCACAGGAAACAAAAATATCACGCAGAATGCTATTCCTCTCCACGCTCAGCTGGAGCAGTAGACTACGAGGGGATGTTGAGATTTACAGACTCCATAGTTGTTTTCTTAATCTGCCTACATAAGCACTAGGGCTTTCATACAAGCATTTCAGTGGCCTTGAAATAGCCTCTTCCTGCTAATCTGCATGTGAACGAGGGACTGACTCTTCACTGGTTTCTACCCTGTGTGGAATTTATACTTTTGCAAAGCGGTGATAGAGTAAGGCCGCGCTCACTGATAGTGTTTTAAGACTATTTAACATGAATTTTTCAAACATACAAAGAAGATAGTAAACCAGAGCTTTAACTGTTACAAGTTCTCTATTTAGGTTGAATAACAAAGCCTGTACCTGTGGAACAGATGTTCTTGATTTTGTGAGATATCCAATTCTTCAATTTTATTTTTTTTCCTATTCAGTTTACAGAACTAGTCAAAAGCATTTGAAAACAGCACACCTAAAATACATCACACCTTTTCAGCTAGCTCTATTTCTAATCTCTATAACTAACTTAGAACAATAGTTGTTATTGGAAATAGTTCAAATCTTGGAATAGGCAGTTTTAAGTCTAGTACCTAGATTCAAGGAGGTCTCGAATCTCAAGCAGACAAATACACAGAAAGAAAGGAGGAAGGAATGTCATAATGACAAAGGAAGTCTGACCACATCCATGTAGAACGTGAATGTTATCTGACTGTCCTGACTTGATTCCTTAAAATAGAATGAATGGGGTCTTGTGTCTCTAAATTTCTCCTTCAAATATTCTATTTACTGTGCTGTGCATCTGGTATTTTATCCTTCTTTTGATATTCTTTCTGGGATTAATATCAGTTGTATTAAACCGATGCAACCAAATATGCTGTACTTCAAAATGTTAGTATCTTCTATGTGAGATTCTTAAGAGCTTTGCCAGAAATTTCTGGTGTCACCCTCAGTAGATCATTTAGCCTCTTAATGCAATGGTTCCTTTCTGTTAGATGAGAAGAATATATTCTGAATCTCACAAGGTAGTTGTGGAGATGAATATAATAGAAAGTGAATGTCAAGATTCTGAGGACCATACAAGTACTTTAAATAGGAGTCAGGGCTTTCCTGAGAGTTATCGCCATTTTCCTATATCTCTCTTTCTATGTAAGTAACTAAGGGGAAAATGAGGCACTATTAAATGTCATGTGTAGTTAATCTGTAGAACAGTCAGTAGCACATCTCCTGACTTTGGGCCAGTCTCTTTACCCTTTCAGGGTCTCTTTCCACTTGCAGAAGCACAGCAGACCCTCTTGTTTACTTGTTTGTTTTCTTTTGTTTTGTTTTTGCCTGAACCAATAAAATATTTAAACACAATAAAAATGTTTATTAGAGGCAAACAGCACAGTAACTATGTTTAAAAAAGGAATACACAAAACCACAGTGAACAAATCTTACTCCCAGGTGTTTCCTTGATGCCAGCCATGAAAGCTGGAAAAGTATTCATTATAAACTATCAGTTCTGTCAAGATCAAGGATAGATTCCTGGCGTGAGCAGCACAAAAGGCAAAATGAAAGGATCTCCTCCTCTGTTACAGATAGTTCTACATATACATATGTATATGCTGTGCATGTATGTGCATATGCATGTGTAGGTTTATACACAGTCTATATAAACCAGTAGCGCTATCATCTTCTATTGAAAATATTCACAGAAGTGTGCTCTTTGAAATGTGAATATCAAAAGAATTCTTTTCTCCGTTGTGGGGTTCCCAGAATAAAACAACTGTAGGGAGAATTTGACCAACCCACCCAAGTTAGTGCCTATTTGAACATGCAGCCTTTAATCTCCACTGAATATACCAAGCCTTTGGTTACTATTCAGGTTCTATTTTTCAAATATGTGATGGAGGAACATGCGAGGGAAGTGTGTGTGTGTTATGGAGGGGCTGGAAAATACCTCCCTCACCCTCTCCGCCCCCCAGCCAAGAAATTCAGTGTGTCATCACTAAGGTGTGCTTGGAAACAGCTCCTGGAGTTAGTGGTTGGGGCCACTAAATGATAAGTACTTGGTATGAGGGCGTTTGATTTTATACCTTTCAGTTCTGACTACACAGTCTTTAATCTTCATTCCAAGACCTAGCAAAGCAGGAATTTGCCACATGAGACAAGGCAGTAGTTTCTAGTTTCATTAACACAGAGGCTTTGTCTTTGACGTTAGCAGTCAAAGTGACTGCCTAGAGTCTTGGAAGACTAGCCTGGGTAGCCTTCTCATATCAGGCTACCTCGTATTGGCTGTCCTGAAAAAGAATAAGCTATCTTGTATTTATCACTAGATAATGTGATACAATTCCTTGTTTATATTGTATATATTCAGGAAGGTTGGGAAGTAAAGGAAAAGATGCTGAGTAGATGATGTAGTTAGAGTTAGGAAAGGATGGGATGAGGGGTCCTGCTTTGGAGACATGACAGGTAGGATAATGGAGCAGGAGAGGTAAGAGGCTAAAGGAGGAAATGTGAGGTTGAGTATGGAGTGCTAAAGGGAGACAGTCAAGGGACATAATGAATAGATCCTCAAGGTATGAGGGTGGTAAATTCACTTTCTTAAAGAATAATTTAGGGTTTCACCTCTCTACTCACTAGGAACTTGGGATTGCCTGCAAGAATGGTTTTGTCATTTGCTATATTTCTGTTTTCAAGAAACTTAATTCCTCTGTGCTCTGTTTCCCTATCTACACTCATTCATTGAGTAGATTAGGGTCCTGCTATTTGTTATGCTGTCAAGTTAGTGAATGGGCTCCAGTGTAGTGTGCTGGGTATTTTGATGTAGTGTGTAAAGTGGTGTAAGTGCTAAGTGAATAGATTTTATAAAAATGCAATGTTCTGTTTTTCTTAGTATCCAAACTGCTCCTACACCCCCTTAGTCTCTCCTTAGGGTATGCAGAAAGTGTAGTTCCTCGATGGGCTTGCTTCAGTGTTGAAACACTTAAATTCATGCCCTGGCATTGCTGTATCCTGCCCTCTTACTTGTGTCTATGCATCTCTGTGTGACCACACTGTAAGCTGGATTGGTGAACTGTCCTCAGTTAAAGAAACAAACAAAGCAAGTGTCCCACCTCCATCTCAACCCAGCTACTTTAAGCCAGATCTTTTCAGTGAACTAGTTTACTAAGCAGTTGTAATGGTACCACTGGTAAGGTGGTGGCTGGTAACTGAGAGTGAGGGAAGAGGGATTTAAGTGTGGTTTTTGTTTTGTTTTGTTTTTTGTCAGCTCTGAAACAAATGTGATACAGAACTATTTACTTAGTGCCATGTAGGCAGTGTGATCTCCCTATGAGGGTATTTTAGTACCAGACTAGCTCCAGATGCTTTTGTTAATGACAGTGGTGTTTAAAAGCAGGAAGACTGATTTCTCTGTGCCTTGCTTAGATGTTTTCACATGGGCCACAAAGTGGTTGCACAGCAGTGCCATTCTTATCCGAGCTAAAAAAAGAGTTGGCTTCCCATTAAGTGCCACAGAGCGTCATGGCCCTAAAACTTTCATAAGATTAAAAAGTCAGCAACAATTCTGATTTTAAAATGAGAAAAATATTTGTGAGAAGCTGACCAATTCTTCACCTTATGTTGTTCAGCTTATATTGTTTGCCTTACGGTATCTTATGTAGTACCTGCTCCACTTGCTTACTTTCTAGGCTCTTTGATGTTACTCAGTGCAATAATTCATAGCCATTTGTTCATATTCAGAATTCAGTAGTTTCAGTCCAAGTCAAGATGGGACAGCTCTTTGACTCAGCCAGGATGAGTTTTCATGTAGGGGAATAGGATCCTCAGTAACTTTGTGCTGGCGGTCATGAACATTTAACAGTTTTTGCAGAACCATGAGCTTCTCAGAACTGTCACTTGCATTATAGCTTTCAGTGGAGAAACCAGCATTTGAAAACATGGAAGGATTAACAGCAGGCGAGAGCAGCATGGAGGAGTTTGTCCTACCGCTGTCCACATGCTATACATTCTGTGGTTTAAACATGATTTCAAGCTACTGTACATTTTTTAAATACTAATTGTTATGAAGAAACGTATTCTTATACAAGTATGTATGTTAAGAATATATTTCTAAAAAAGTCATGAAACAATAACATCTATGTTTCAGAAACAGTAAAAGCATGATCAATTGGTTAAACTCTGATCTGAGCTAATAAAAATGCCATGGGAAGTAAGAGTTTTTAAAGAGTATCCTGAGTGAAGAGTGAACAAAAGGTTAAAAAAAAAAGTAGTAAATTTTATGGTTAGCTCATGTTTATTGTTATTGGTTCTCAAGGTAGTCTGTCTTCTCTGGTCTAATCTCACAAGTACAGCTCTTTTTGGATCATACTCTAGTATACACAGAAGTATTCATGCCTGATACGCTTTATTCTGCAGCTGGGTACAGGGATTAGAGTACCTCCTGCATGTATCCCTGTGGGTTTCTTCTAATGAAAAGCCTCGTATCTGTGCAGTAAGCCCTTTCCTTTCTCTACTCATGTGCTGCCTCACATGACACAGTATTACCTTGCCTTAGCAGGAGCATCCATGTCAGTGAAGGAGGGGTAGAGGGGAGTCCAGCTCTCTTCTCATGACTCATAGGAGGGGAAGATGAATTCCTAATATCAGGCAGAAATCCTTTCTGATGGAAAAGCTTGAGTGCTGCAGCCAACTTTGGCTTTTTACTTGATCTGCTAAAATGTTAGATGCTATCTGAATGAGACTATCCTTCCTGATTACAACTCTTCCTTAAGCTTGAGGCTGTTATGTCCAGTTTCTTGTTCTAAAATAATTTTTGGGACTTCTGTGCATACTTGTGGGAGGAGATTGGTTTCATTTAAACATTGTCAGTTAGTGGAGCTGTAGAAATAAAATACAGTGCTGAGCAAATCAAAGTTTGGGATCTCAGAGTGAAATAGGTCATGGTAAAATAAAGCAACAGAAATTGTGTAATCTACCATCTCTGTGCCCACCTCATTTTCTGTAGAGCACTGCTGAATGTGTTAATTTTCAGCCTGAGCTGGCAGTCTCTCGTATCTGTTAATAAACCTCAAAGCCTTGAATATATTGGCTAGTTTTTTTCAAGATGCTGCTGGCTGTGTTTGTGCTCCAGGACACAGGCATTCCCAGCTTAACTGGGAGTCAGAATGCAGTGTGATGCACAGTCCCCTCATGCACCTGGATTCTCTTTGCAAAGGAAATTTGGTGCACAAGGAGGGAGGAAGCTCCTACTGTTCCAGTAGGTCCCTTGGGACAAATAGGTCTGGATGACCGGGGAGACTAGGCCTGAGCACAGACACAGGCATGTGCCCCTTGCTCTCATAAGCAGAAACACTGCTGTTGATCTAGTCCCATTGACTGCTGTGGATGCCAACTTACAGCTGAAAATTTGACATTATATTTCTGTTTATTTGTGTAAAGCACACATGAGAACCGTGAGTGCTTTTAGGATAATGGAAATTGTGGTCCAGCACTGGTATGCAACAAATTGGGGTAGAAATTTAGAGAACAGGGAGAGGCAAGTAATTGGGCTTTTGCAGCTTATGGAGTTGCTGCTAATTGCTCGTGTGCATGCTTCTAACCTACTGTAATTCCAAGGTAAGAGGTATTACGTATTAGAATGTCATGATTCAAACTAACAACTGGTTTAAAGTAATCTACTTTCCTTTGCCATAGCAGTGAATCAGAAGTATCCTGTGGTCTGTTAATACAGTTCATCTAGTAAGTGGGAATTTTTTAAGCTGTGCTAACTGTAGTTTGCAGTCATCTGTCCATACCCTAATTTGCCACTTTGGGCACTCGTTCTTTCCATCATGTTTCCTCTGGATAATAGGAAAAATTTCTTCACCGAAAGGGAAGAAAGAATTAAGCATTGGAACAGGCTGCTCAGGGAAGTGGTTGAGTCACCATCCCTGGAGGTATTTAAAAGACATGTAGACGTGGCACTTAGGGACATGGTTTAGTGGTGGACTTGGTAGTGTTAGGTTAACAGTTGGGCTCGGTGATCTTAAAGGTCTTTTCCAACCTAAATGATTCTATGATTCATCAGGTYTTGGGAATATTCACTCCCTACAAAGGAGCACTCAGTTAAGAAACATTTTAAGAAAGGGGTTTCTAGGCTTGATTTCAGGCAGTTGCACTATTCATCAGTATTGGGCATTTCAGTACAGAAGAGTTGGCTGGCAGCATAGTATAGTAACAGCACAATTCAAACAGATGATTATTACAGTTAAAGTGTGATGATAGCGTCTGTGAAAATGTAACCAACCCATCAAGGAACATGCAGAACTGAAGTGAACAGTTGCACTGGCAATAGAGACTAGTGATCATAAATCATCTAGCAGCCTAAGTATAGACAAAGCTGAGGATCTGAAAAGCATCCCAAGTGCATGTGGGACTCTTCATTTTCCCTTTCTGCTCTCCTGTCACCTTCTCCATTATTGGCTGCTGAGGAAGTAGAATTCTTCCTCTGGGTTTGTTGTGACAACATCTCAGAGAGTTTACAAAATGGTTTTTGGTGTGAATCTTGTCACCTTGCTTGACAATTTTCTTGCCTCTTTATAATGTTCTGTGGGGTAATGTAAACTATATTTGAGTGGTTCTCACTTTGGAGAACATGTGCCTCAAGGGGGTATGTAAAGGCAGGAGGTGAAAAAAAAAATTAAATGAAAGGCACAGTAGCCTGACCGGGAGTTGTGGGTGGGAGCGGGGAGGCTGCATTACTTTCTTAAACTGTCTTTGGATATAAGTGTAGCCTGGGAGCTGCTGAACACTGGCAAATGCATCATTAATGGCAGCATGTGATAGAAAACTCATTTTGTCTGCAAACCAATTTCTTGTAATCATTCCATCTAATTTTACTACACTACATTGGCTGAAGGATGCAATGGAGGGGAACTGCAGCACAATGCAAGTTTTCTCAGTTATCACAGTACTTATGGGGAATGGTGGCAATGCCATGTATTTGAGTTCATGTTTAAATCTATAGCTTGACTCTCCCTGTGCTGCTGTTCTCCTTCATTAAGAGAATTTTTTGGCAATTTCTCCTTATGCCAGAGCCATCAACATTGTTTGAGGCTGCTCTACTGTGGAGTAAACTACACAGGAGAAGGAGGGTGGATACCTAAGCTCACATTCTGACTCCATGCCATCCTAGGTGCAAATTACTTTGAATGGAGGTTTTCCTCCATAACAATATGTGGGTCTGAGGAGGGACATCTCCTTATTTCAGTCAAGAGAGTTGAGGAAGATTTGAGGATCTGAGAGATGGAGGTTTTAGAAAGGAGTTACTTTGTGAAGGGGCACTGATGGTTCTGCAAGAAGGACTCAGTGAATACAGATTATAAATCTCTCTGAGTAAAAGGGACTTGTGAAAATAGTATAAGTAGGCAAATTAAGAAAAAATTCTGATTCTGCATTGTGGGTTGTTTTTTCTCAGGAAATTGGTTAACAAAATTTGAAAATCTGCATCTGTTATGATGGTTTAAAAAAATTATGAAATTCTAAATTCTGAAACTCACTAGCACGGAATATCTCTTTATTTTCTGACTAGCATGGGAGTGGGTTGACTTGTACAGTAATACAGAACTCAGCATGAACAAAGTAGATGGAAGATATTTGGTAAAATAAGCCCCTTGAATGAAATGAGAATTCATAGCCATGAAATTAAATGGTAAGATTTTCATCTGCTCACTCTGCAATGTATCTAAAATCAACACCTGCTTGTGAAGTTCTATTTACTAGTGTATCTTTGAAGAAATTTGAACAAATAACTAAAAGTTTATTTGTTTTGAACTGAAGAATGCTGTATTTGGCTACACCCACAATTCTGCAGTAAGAGCTGTGGCCAAAGCCTTTTGCCTACAGCTGGTAGACAATGGATACCTTTATTCTAATTGATGTAAGTTACAGACTGCCTCCCAAAGGCTGGGACTCYGAACATGCTTCATGTATATTTACAAACAAAATAGATGTGAGCTCAATTAAATTGTTAGTAATACTTCTGCACTTCCCCAAAATTCTTGTTCACATGTCTAGCATATTAAAAAGGTTGTGTCAGCCATTGTTTTATGTCTATTTGAACTCTCTTTGCCTTTCCTTGCTCATTGCTTCAGTCTATCTAAAGTCATATAGCCAAGATATTTGTAGCATTCAGCACAATGCTCTGGGAATGTGCATGAAGTGGAAAGGATTGGTTAGTACCTGTGGATGGAGTAACTGTATGGAAGGCAAGATGTACATCTTGGAGCAGAAGAGTTTTTTACCTGGAACATTTTTCATCCTGATCCCTTTTCTCTCCAATTTAAGTTCCACTTCTAAGTACAGTTTGAATACCCTTTATTAAGATGTCAATAAATGGGCCATTTTTAAGACAAGAACTATACTAGTTGTCTTATTTGCTTCAGCATAGTTCAAGCCCCGTCTCCTTTAAGAGAAGGAGAGGGACAAATGAGCATCTCTGGAGGAACACAATGCATTCTGAGCCCTGGCATCGCCTGTGAAAATCCCAGCAAAACTTAATTTTGGGGATGCTGGCAGGTAGCTCAGTAGTGCTCTTTCTGTCCTTCAAGTTCATTGATACTGCTGTGCTAGATTTATAGTTGTCTAGTGGAGGAGATGTACCAGAATGGAGAGGAGGGAAGTAAATAAAATGTGGTGGTGTACTCCTCCGCACCAGAAAAAATTTCCTTGTGGTAGGTCATACCATCCAAAAATCTCATTGCAAAACAGTGTTTCTGCCTTGCCTGCATACATGAATTTCTCAGAAGATATTTACAGCAGTGTAGAGACACTATATTTTTGTGTTGCTGTCCTGCTCTCTCCACTTTTCCCCCCATAATTTCATGGAATTTCTTGGTGGATCTCAGGATACACATTAAGTTTTTAAATACTGAGATTCACCTTAAATATTAGGAAGAGTAGGATATAGGGTAATTCTAAAAGAACAGAAGGATGAAAATTGTAATTTTTCCTGTGTATGGAAATATGTGGGAGTGCTTATCTGCTCTGTACCTTTTTTTCAGACGGGAACATATTTCTCGATACCCTTCTTTTTGCTTTTAAACAGCTGCTTTCATGAGCAAGGGTACAGACCTAGCTGTCTTATCTTTCAGATAAGCAAACACAGTGCTTTTGTTGTTATTAAGGAAAAGAGAGCCAAAGATACTCAAGTAACTGGGTAAAAATGAAATAACTCCTGGGAAACAAAATGCGTAGTTAAAAATAAATTCATTGTGAAAAGTTCTCCAAAAGGATCTTTTCAAGTTTATGGCAGAGAATGAATCCGTATCCTAAAAAAGAATAAAGTCAGCAATTGTATGCACTTTTCATGACTCTCATGTAAAACCTGGCAAACAGATTATTTGTTGGCTTAGTAGATTAGACATGAGGGCTTCTGTAAATTAAAAACAAAAGCAGCTTTGGAATGTATTTCACTGTCTCAGTTGGAAAACAAAGATCTCTTTCCCTCCACCCCTTCTTTTCCTTAGGATAATTAAAAATAAAAAAGTGTGCAGAGCCATATAAATAAAACAAGGGCTGGGATGAAAAAAAAAAAAAAAAATCTTCCTTCAAAGAGATGTCAGCAATCACAGTTTTCATTTGTCTGTGCCAAGAAATGTGCTTATATGTAGGTCTGAATGTAGTTTATTCTTGACTATTTATGGAAGTTATGCTCTTAGAAACCTTAATATGTAATAAAAAAAAGGAAAATCCTTAATTACAATCTGTTTTAAATGATGCTTAACTTAAAAGCTTTCAAATACCCCTCTAAGCATTACACGATGTTCCAATGTCTTCCTTTTCTAGCATTTGTTACCGGTACAAATACATTAAAGTTTATGCTCTAATTGTATAGGATTTTGTTGTAATTTACTTCAAGAAAGTGTGAATGCATTCTTCATGGGCAAAATATGTTACTTTGAATTTCTGAAAAACCCCTTTGGCTATACAACTTCTCCTCAAGTTTGTAACCTAAAAGAGAGCACAGTCTGTAGTAAAGAACATAGAGTACATTTAAAATACAGCTCACTCTTAAAAATCATTCGGGAAAGAGGAAAAAACACACAGTCCAGGAGTGTGAGTGCCTAAGGACAGCCCAGAATTGTACCTTGACATGTTATACAATTATTTACTTTTCTATTAAGTGAAAAATTTAGAAATTGCCATAACTCACAAAATACATATCCTGTCCAGGAGCTACAGAATAACTCCTTAAGAGATGCTTGCCTAACACACAAGTGTCTGATTGTACTGAATGCTTTTGTCAGTGTTTATTCTTTCCCTTTTATTTTGTGGCAGCTTCTTTCTGTGTTTCTCCACCTCTTTATTTCTCTTCTCATATTTAATTTTGGGCTGAGTCTTGTCAGACTTGGGTGGTGGGAGGATGACAAGTCAAAGGAAATACAAGGCTCCCAGGGAGCAGTCTTTGCTCAGTCATAGAAGTAGCTCAAAACTACATTCCTTTTCCAGAAATTGCAGAACTTCCTCTGGTGCCCCATTCTGCTGGGCTACATTCAGCTTGAGAAGAGGATGCAGAGGAAAGAAGAATAACTGAAGAGTGATACTGTCCCCCCGGAACCCATTATCTACCATGTCTACTACCCCCTGGTAGCTATTATGTATAGCCACATCCTAGCCCATGTTCCCATCTTGTAAGCAGTGATGACTGAATGTGTGTGTTTTCCTTAATAGTCTTTGAAAGGATGCTTCTGCAGGACATCAGATGCAGTGCATTGCTATACTGTTTTGTTACCTGGTGATTTGCAGAATTTACTTACAGTTCTCAAGATAATCCAAATGAATTTGAGGCTCATTTACTGCTTGTGGAAAGTGGAACGCCAAGTGGGGGAGATGAAGTCCTCAAAAGGCATGTGGAAATCTAATGGACACGAACAGTTTGCTGGCATCTATACAGGTTTCATGTGTGGCACCATTCTTTCCTCCCACTCTTTCAGGACTTTATAGAGTGCAACCAAAAATCAAGACTTTAGGATGTTGTATGAGGAATGCAGAATCAGTTTTTGAATCAGCAGTTGGGAAATATCTTAGGCAGTTTTGGCTAATAGAATTATCTGGCCAGTTATCAGGCACGTTCCATACAAGACAGTAATTCTCAAGGATATTCTTGATTTTGATTGAATGTTTTTTATCCATGAACACTACAGTCTTTATGTTGAAACTAATATTCATTTTCAGTTCTGGGCCAACTGGCAGATCCAAATACAAATATTACTAATTGGCTGCTCATAAGCCTTTCTAGCAATTAATTCAGTTATAAATGATTCAGACCTTTCTGTAACCCAAATAAGATTCATGCTTGGTTTATTTTTCACAGAATTATTTCATGCTAGACAAGGATGTGTAATAAAACAATTATTGAGGGTGGGGGGAAATCAGATGATTTATTTGACAGTCCTCATTACTTCTGCTGCAGTGTGGCAGACAGATAAAGTGTAATCTTTATTGTAAAGCTGTTTTTTGATTTTTATAAAAACACAAAAAATATAGTTCTTTAATTTCCAACTTTTGCATGGAATATTCTGTCAGCAACTTTGAAACTCAAAGAAAGTATAAGGAAAGGTTACCTAGGGAAGATGTAAGATTCTAACCCTGATCATTGGTACAATGATGAACCAAATCTTCAGTAAAAATCAGTTGTTTCACATAAGATTATGCACCTATGCATTTGTGCATTGTTATCAGTTTTCCAGGTAAATGTTTTGTTATCTAAATCACTGAAATGAGTGGTTGCAAGTAATTACGTGTGCATTTCTTCACTGCATTTCTATATGGTGATGAACACATATGAAACAGGGCCTCTAATGGAACTCTGTCCATGTGGATCCTGTGGCATTCTTTGTAAACACTGAGGCACTTCATCCTGGTATTCCAGCCAGATTTACAAGTGATGACACTTGCTTGTCTAAACTGCCCTGCAGTCACTGTTGGCACAGTGTTCTTTCTCTTTTCCAGTTTTAAACTGTTCTCTATTGAATTCGACAGCTGCATTCCAACTCTGTGACATCTATGTTTTGGGGATGGTTAGGCTCCGATCCATACAGGGACCACCAGTTCCTCTTTGGTGACTGAATGATATTTGCCACCTATTTGGCTTCTATCTCAAAATTCCTCTTTTAGTCTCTGTAGCGTTGCGTTGTTGGTTGCTGCTTGTTCCTACTGTTTATTATAGTTCATAGAGGCTGAATGAAATTCAGAGCCCATTAATACTGGGATCGCAACAAACACACATTGGTTTGCTTATAAAACTTGTAATGATTGTCAGAAATTGCAGGCTGGCTGGACATACCATCAACTACTCAGAATTACAATAAGACTGGGTGAAACTAAAAAGGACTAGCATCTGTAGGCTGGGAAGAAGATTCAGGCCAGCAAGTCTGTGAACCAGTGGAAGTCACATAGGCATCTGTGCTGTCTTCTCGTGTGAAAAAGCACAGAATAATGACGACGACGACGAAAGGAAAGATTCCTGTTTTCTTTAGCCATGCTTCTTGCTGTAATTTTGATGAAGATGTAGCAGGGTCTTTGCCAGCACCTCCTAGAAAGTCCAAGGGCTGCCCACATCAGTCATTACTGAAAGAGGAATTATTCTGCATCCAATTCGCAAAGAAAATGCTTGGAAATGTTCTCTATTTCCTTATGTGGGAATTTCAGAACCTGCAGGACTTCTGGTTGCTGTTCTAAAGAACATAAATGAAGTTGAGTGGTTTGTAGGTATAGCAGTTGGAGATGAAGGGGAAGTGTCTTAGAGCATCTCTTCCTCACTTCTTCCCTAAATATGCTTTCACCTTATGTTTGTGTTTTCTGAAAGTATAACACATTGATCTAGGTACATTTTTCTAGTCAACCCAGAGCATCTTTTGTCATCTTACATCCTCTGTGTTATTTTGCCACACTCTTCTGTGGCTGAAGGGGAAAAGCAGCTTCTGACAAACAGGCTTAATCTTCCAAGGTGTCAAATAGTATGGCTGTACACAGTAAGGTGTGTACATAGTTGATCTTAAGAATGTGAATGGGTTCACTGATTTCAAAGGTCTTTCCCCAAACTCCAAGATCCTATACATTAAGGAAAATGAAGTGACAAGCAGAGTGTCAGGGACTTACGTTCCCTTGCCTAATAATTAATTTTCTTCTCAGCTGTGAATGAAGGAAGTGGATGAAGGGGCATAGTTTAGGGAGAGGATAGATATGTGAAAGGACAGACAGACTTAGTGAGGTCTCTTACACAAGTGGCCTGCTCCATACCCTAAGTTACTTTCATTATTAAACAGAGGTAACTCACTAAGTCGTCCAGTAGACACAGGTTTCTGTGCCTTCCATATCTTCCACATGATTTTACCCATTAAGTTCATTGGGCACTCGATCTCACTCTTGCTGTTTATTTAGTGAGATTCTTCAGCCTTGTGTCCCATTAATAGCTTAACATCAGCTGCATTTACTGCTTATTGTCTCTTGTGTACCTTCTTTTATTTTGATGTGATTTTATTAAAGAAGACATACTTTAAATAGAGGTCAGATTAAGGACATGGTCCTGTAGGTGATTGAGAGATGAGAGGATTTTGCATGGTGTTTTATTTCATTGTGTTTTGTTTCTCCCATGTGATAACCTGGAGAATAAAAGGGTATTGCAGAAGCAGAGTTGACTTCACAAGGCCTAGTGCAGATCTGTTGCAGTACCTAGAGTTATACCTGGGTCAAACTAGTGTGAAACCAAATCAAGACAACATGCAGTAAATACACAGTTAAATCATTGCCATTTGCTTCCTTGTATTTACTTATTTCAAGGATCTTTACAGGATCAGCTTATTCAATTTATATCTGGTTCAGAACTTACGCGGTCATGAACACTAGGTCAAACCTTATTTGGTTTACTAAATGCTGAGACAATACCTAGGTTTGATAGAGTGGAAATGAGTGTTCATGCACATCTCAGCAGGCAGTTTAAAAAAAAAAAAAAGTCATTTTTGAGAGTAATAAATTACTATGTCTACCCTGGGTTGTGAAATCCCCCTGCAAGATTTGAGAGGAAAATGTTACTGTGATTGTAGAAATCTCAGTAGCTTGACTAGACTGTTTGCTTCTCTTTGGAAATGTTAACAGATAGTAGAGCAGGCTATGGACTAATGTCTTGCCAAGGGCCTTTTTTCATGCCAGAACTATTTTTTTTTTCCAAGATAAAAATCTTTACAAGCTTTTCAGTGCAACAAACTTCTTTTTCTCTTCAGACATGCATAACTGAACAGTTTGTGTGCGTGTTTGTCCAGAAATGGTGAAAGAGATAAGATCTCAAGATAGACCTTAGTCCCAGGTTAGAGAGAATGTTTATGGCTCTATGGTAGGTCTCTGGCTCATGAATGTTTGAAAAGTAAATGTTGGCATAACCCTAACTACCACATAACAGCAAAGTAATCATTCTCTGTTTAACTCCCAACTGTGCCTATGTTGTCGGTCCTTTTATGGATAAAGAAAAGGTGTTTCCAGACTTATGATTGATTCTCGATGGCAACTTTTGCTCACTTAAACCAGAACAGTATACATCTGGGCAAGTTTTTAATATTTTTTTCTACAAAGCACAAGCACGGCCTCCCTGGCTCCAATATAAAAGAGCTCTGGCACAATTTTGCACCTCTCATTTAAACATTGTTTTATGGGCTGAACTCTAAATCCTCATTGTCTAAATTGTCAGGGTGGTTAAGGTGATTAGCAAGCTGCTTAGATTGAAAAGTGGCCTATTTTAGGTACACTCATTCTCTGCCAAAGGTTTGTTTTTCTTGGGTTTTTTTTTCTGTCTCGTCATTATTCTCTGAAGGGACTGCTACATTTTCCTCTGATGGTGATTAAAACTATGTCAAATTGCACATGGCTGCCCAAATCTTTCAGAATTGATTATTAATAGAGTTTTGGAACAAATAAAACTGAGCTAATTAGTGCATCTGTAATCAACGATAATCAACTCTATTCATCTATAACAAACAACTTTGCCTGATCACACTATAATGTAAAATAAAAGTGGCAACAGTTGTATATTAACACAACTGACATGAGCTCTGGTTTTGCATACATTCAGTACTCGGTGTGATCTTTTTGACTTGCTTCATGTGTTTAATCATGTTTCATCATCTGTCTATCTACAAGGTTTGTTGGGTACACACTCTATTGTAATTTTTACTGCTGTGGCAGAGCATCTAGTATACATCAGTGGTGGATTTATTGATCTAAACCATGGCTCCAATAGATCTCTGTCTCATATAAATCAGCGTATCTCTATCAAACTTATTCATGTGGCTGCATCTTCTGGCGTTTCACATTCTTTTCTGTATGTTTCTGTCATATAAAAATATTTATCTAAATAAATGATATGGTCTGATATCACAGAACATGGTACCAAAATACTACCCGTGTCTTAGCTTCTGTGTAAGATATCTAGCTGCCATGCATGTGTATGTGTTACTGGATCCCTCATAAAGAACTCAAAGGACTCTGACCATCATGTGAAGAGAATTCTTTTTAGTGATGACTAAAACTCAGAAGTTGCAGAGCTATGATTGGGTGGCCAGCACAGGGTTAGGAACCTTGCAAGACATTACCATAAGAATGACAGCACTGATTAAGGCCAAGGATCTATCTAGCCTAGTATCCTTTATTCAACAGTGGTAATAAGCCCCAGCATAGAATAAGAACAGGAAAAACATATATGATATTTCCAACTCAGCTTTCTCCTAGCCTCTATTTTTCAGCTCAGAATTCCTGAGCCTCATGTTGTGTGTTTGTTTAGTAACTTGCAGTGTATTTCTTTTTTTAAGTGTAAGGTGCCAGTGTGCCCTTGCTTGAAAAACGTTCAACTGTGGTCTACAACTAACATCCATTGTATGAAGAACCACCTTTTGTTTTGGTTTGGTTTTATTCAGCTTTGTTTTTCTAGCTTTGTTTGGTAGTCCCTCGTACTTGTATTAGGAAAAAGTGAACAAATTATTCCTATCTGCTTTTTTTCATGCCACTCATGATGCTGTAACCTCATCATACTACATTCTAAACACTCTGTCTTTCAGGCTGAAGAGTTCTAATGTAATCAGTCACTTTCTGTATGGAAGGAACTATTTCTAGTTCTAAAATATCCTTTTTGAGATTGGGAGCCAAACAGCACACTGGAATTGAGGAATAAGTAAATAATGAATTTATATGGTGGAGTAATGATATTTTTAATGTGGTCATTTGTCTTTTCCTGCTAGTCCATATAATTGCAGAAAAACTTAGGTTGGAAGGGACATCTGGAGTCATCCAATCCAACCTCCTGCTCAAGGCTGGGCTAACTTCAAAGCTAGATCAGGTTGTTCAGGGCCTTATCCAGCTCAGTTGTGAAAATTTCCTGAGATGGAGGTTCCACAGGCACTCCAGGTGCCTGTTCCAATGCTTAACTGCAACCACTTCATTATTTTTTTTTTCTTCATATCTAACATTAATTTCCATTATTGCAACTTGTAACTACTACATCTCATCCTTTTGCTCTGGGAAGAGTTTGATTCCATCTTCTCTATGACCTGTTTTTAGATAATGGAAGACTGCAATTAGGTCCCACGCTAGCCTTCTCTTCTGGCTAAATACTGTTCCTTCAGCCTCTTCTATATCATTTGCTCCAGCTCCTAACCATATTAGGGCCCTTCTTCTGGTCTCTCAGGAGTTTGTTAATCTCTCTCATACTGGAGTGCCAAAAACTGGACACAGTACTGCAGGTGTAGCCTCTCAGGTGCTGAGCACCTTCCCTTGACCTGCTGGCTACATTCTTGCTAATGCAGACCAGTAGATGGTTGACCTTCTTTGCCACAGGAACTCATTTAAATTTGACCCCCAATTCCCTTTCTGCAGAATTGATTTCTAGTCAAATGGTTCCCAGCCTGTATTTTTGCATGGGGTATTTCTTCCAGAATTTGCAGTGTCTTTCCATTTCATAAGGCTCATGTTGGCCCATTCCTTGAGCTTTTTGAGGTGTCCCTGAATGGCAGCCCTGCCTTCTAGCATATCAACTGCTCCCCACAGTGTGGTGTCATCTGTGCTGGCGAGGGTGCGCTCTGTTTTAGAGTTAGTCACTGATGAAGATGCTAAACAATATTGCCCAAGTAGTAGCCCCTGAGGAATGTTCCTCATAACCAGCTGCCATTAGTCTTTGAAGTATTGACCACTACCCTTTCAGCTCCGACATTCCTAACCTTTCATTTCCTTTTTTGATTGCTACTGAGCTAATGTTTATGTAACTCTATTCACTCAGACTTCCAGTTGAGTACTTGTAGTCAGCTCACAGTCTGGCATTTTACATTTGGCTGCCAGTCTAACCTGGAATGCCTTTTTGAATTTTTAACATTTTGGAATTTTGAAAACTTCTTACATTCAGTTTGAGAAGTTAAAACTTTTTTCAATAKTTTGCAATATCAAAAATTTCTATTCAGTTGAAAAGGAAAGCTGGTTCAACGTGGGGATTTATTTCAGGTTTCTGTGGCTTAAATGTTAGATTGGATCTGACATTGGATATTTGTGAATGATGGAAGGAGACTTTTGAATCCACGTTGGATCACCCATCTGTTGGATCACCCAGTTGTTTTTATATACTCCTAAAATTCTGCTGTTGTAAACAAGTATAGAATCAGCCTTGGATCGTTCTGGATTTTCTAGGGGGACTGCTACTGAGCAATGTCCTCAGTATCACAGTATGGAACATCAGCTATTTCTGGCTTTCAGTCAACTACCAGATGAGTAAGTTTTGAACCGAGGTGTAACTGAAAAACATTTCTAATTAGTTAACTACCTACCTATTTGCTTGGTTTTGTTGTTATTTTCTTTAAATTGTATTGGGGAGATGCCAAAACATCTGTAAAGCTTCATTTTAAATTTAAAAGCTTTATTACTCTGGTGTCAAGGACCTTCTGTGCTCGCTTTTCTCCAACACTCAAGCCACTGAGCACTGGTCACGTGAATCCTGATAGAAAGCAAATGTTAACTTTTCATGCTTGAGTACCTACTGACAGCTAACATTAAACTTGTAAGCACATGTATTTGCACTGGAAGTGGTATCTGTTGTATGAGAGGGAACACTGCTTAACATTGTAAAGTAATGTTCTTCAGATCTCCTTGCCAGAATATAGTAATGGAGACTGTTAAATAAGATCTGAAATATCCCTTCTTAGCCACGACTACTCACATACATAGTGTGATGACCGTGATTGTGACAGAAAATTAAAGGCTAATACATGCAGTGTTCTCTGTGTATATATATAAAATATGAATGAAAGCAAAGAGACAGTTTCTCTAAAGCCTTTTGCCAGACTCCCAGCACAGAAGCTGTTCACATAATCTGTCAACTGGAACAGCCTTTCACTAGCCCGAGAACTGAGCCCTGTTATCCCTGTGTTCTGTTCCAAGCAGAGCCTATTCTGGAACCATGAATTAGACCAGATCTTATTTATTCCACTCCAGCTTATGGGAATTCAGTTCAACACCCCCTGAAATAGCAAAACCAGTATCTTCCCAGAAAGTTTAGAGATTTTTATCATGGTGGAACATTGCGATTCCTTTTCAACGGGACACCATCTCCCAGCAGAATAGCCTGACTGCTTTAAAGTATCATAGCAAACTGTCAAAATATACACTCTGGTAAGATTTTTCTTTTTCCCTGTAAGATATTTTTATTTCTATTTTACTAGCAGGGCAATAGAGTTGCCATTACTGCCAAGCCGAATCCCTTTCTCATCAGTTTATTTACTGGATTTTTAGTTCTGCTTGGGTTACCATAGATTTTTTACAAACTGCATTAAGTCTTGGCATTCAATCGTGTTCCATGGGAAATCCTACAAGCCTTCTTAGACAGCTTGATGACATCACACTCTCTTTCTGGCATGGTGTTTACTATTGTTTTTTCTTGTCCATACTCTACCTTTTTGAAGAACAGATTTCCATCTTTGACTTCTGACTTCAAAGCTCAGTGATAAAAACCCACAGTCTTAACAAATTCCCACATGTTTCATTCTGCTTATCCAGAGGCCAATGCCTAGATTTTCATCTAGTCAGCTATCTTCTCAGTTAAGAACAGGCTTCTTTATCAAGAAGATCCTCAAAATGGAGGAGGTGGATCTTTCCTTTTGTGAAAGGAGTTATTTTCTAGCTTTCATGTTTTTTTACCATTAAGTATTTGTACTTTTCTTAGTCAAAGTTACTAAACATATTAGTGTGACCTGGTATTTCTTTCCTTGATACAGTTTGTGGGATTTACTTACAAGATAAACTTTTGCACAGATGAGTCCTCTGAGGTTATCAGCTTTGTAATTAAATGTAACATAGCTGATTCTGCTAACCCTCTCTATTGAAACACAAAATAGCATATAAAAGCTCATAAATGTGTGTTGGAAAAGTGTTGTGAAAGAGGTTGTGGTTGACATTCAAAATGTTTTGGGTTTTCAACACAGTCAAAGAACAGAGGATAGAGGATCTTTGTTAATATAATTTGGGAATAGCGTAAGATCCTATGTACACCACAGAATTAACGTGCTGACTTCATGTTAAGTATTTAATTTATGAATATACTCTATTTTAACCAAGCTAGTAACAATGAAGCTGTAACAAGATTCATCTCTGTATACAACTAAATAATCCTGTACTGTCCTCAAATGAAAAACCACACCCCTGTGCTGTATTCTAAGCAACTAAGAACATTATGAATATATGTTGCCTAGAGTCTCCCAGAATGTACTGACTTGAGTACAATTATGTGATGTGACAGCTGTAGGCAGATGAAGATGTCTGATACATAGATGTACTTATGCAAAACATAACCAGAGAACTACTGCAGTTATGACACATTTGCTGGACAGTGTAGTTCCTTGTGGTATTGGCAGTCTAAGCTTCGCTTGCCTGAATAACAGAGGAACTTATTCTGTTGGCAGGTGATGCTCAAGAAGACGAAAGGTCTTGTGGTATTCTTCTCATTGTTTGCAGCAAAGCTGTTTCATGTCTCTTGTGGTAGCTTACAAAATTCTTTCAGATAACATTTTGCGGAATGTAATTAATGGCTGCATAATTATCAGAAATTCCTACAATATTATAATCTAGTATCATACCCTGTTTAGAACAGGATTTATCAAGTTGGGAGTGATAACAATTACAAGGAAGCTGTTTAATACAGAGATAAAAGTAAAATGACTAGGGAATAATAGTATGGAAATTAACTTAACCAAGGTGGAACTAAAATTGGAAGAGCTGAATGTGCTTAGACTGGGAGAACTAGATATTCTTCAGTGTAGAACGCTGAAAGAAATAAAGCTGCAGGTCTTGTTTCAAGGGCTTTTAATACACCTGTGAATGGCACCAGATGGCTGGTGAATAACAAACACAGTATTTAAGACACTGGTGAAAGTCTTTGGAGCATTACAGACCTCTAAGTCTGCTATGCTGGTATGCACAAATTTTTAAGGAAAGGTTAGTTAACAATATTAATAGAAAATGGGATGGCAACAGGCTAATCTTGCATCTTTCTTTGGTGATTTAACTGATTTCCCAGACTAAAAAAACCAACACTGGTAGATCTAATCTTATTGGAACTAGTATTTGATATTGTGCAAGATGGAGAACTCTTATAGAAGATGTGATTGTGTATCATAATTGTGAGACAGGTAGACACAATGTGAAATAATAGAAAATACCAATTTGTATGAAAGTTAGAACTACCAGTTTGGGCGACAACCTTACCTAATGTATCCTTCGGCCAGAACATTGGCCGAAGAGCAGGCTACTTTCCAGCTACATGCAGCAACAGCTTATCAATGACTCTGGCCCATATACTTTGTCAAGAGGCAACTCGGCAGATATTCCCACGGTCTGTCAACTCTTTGCTCTAGTTCGATACCCCAAAGTACATTAAAAGCTAGTTAAATTTCCAGTTTGCTTTGGCTGTCACTCTGTAGCTGAAGGGTCTTCATAGGGGACAAAACCGAGTAGCTGGGAAGACTGATTTCTTCTCCCATTCTACCACCCTTGTACCCTTGAGGGCAGGTGCTGAGTCAGAGGCAAAGGAAGGGACAGATCTCTGGACTCTTGAGCTTTCTGGGCACATGTGAGTTCCTGTCCCCTGTGCCTTAGTTGCCAAGGAAAGGAAATTCAGGCACACAACCCACAAAGAAGCAGACCTGGACCTGCCTCCCAACATATTCCTGCTGTTTATTTCTAGGGCAGTCTTTGTTCTCAGTCCAGATACATAGTTCACGGTGTATCCTGAGAAAATTAGAATTCTTATTAGGCTACATATTAGTAATTTTATGTTCTTGAATTGCTAACATGGAAAATATGGAGAGTTTATTTCTGATTCTGGTATATCAGCAGATCATTTACCTTTATTACACAGTTATCTGTTGCCTCGTAATGGTACCTCGGTAGTCTCTTTAGATCACCAGAACAGCGCAAAGGACAGTAGTGTGAGCCCAAGTCTTCCTTTTTTTATTCTTTTTCTTTCCTTCCCCTGACTGATGCTGCGAAGGCATTTTGCATACATTTTCCTCTTGTAATAGGTTTCACAGATAATTGCATAGAATTTGCTCTGGTGTCTCTAACAGCTTGGTGACCAAAGGCTTTTCCAGCTGTCACTCAGCTGACACTGGGACTATGTGTCAATGGTTTCATAAATGCAACTGTTCTGAACACAGCTGCCCTCATCATACCTGTTGAGTCACAGCCTTATTATCTGGCCATTTTCTGAATACTGCCAATTTCACTTGGTACTTTCACAGTGGCATTAAGTTTGCTGTTGTCATTTCTTGATGGAGTACAGCCCTGTCTTTGGATTTAAAGCTGTAAAAAAATCTACTGCTGCATGTGAAATATTGCTTCCTAAATCCAAGTGTAGCCAAGTGCACTGTTAAGATATTTAGAAGGTTCTTAAATTATTTCCACTTTAAAAATACTTTTATGTATTTTATTTTGTTAACTTCTTAGGTTAATACAAAATTGCTTTCCTGGCTTGACATTGACATAAATGGTCTCTTTTTCCCCCTCTTTACAGAGGACAGTTAATTTTGTTGCTTGATACTTAGAACAGATACTAACTTTGAATAGGACATTGTTTCCCAGCCAGACCAGTAGCTACCTCATGGGTTTTTTTCAGTATTCGTTCAGGACTGGCAACAATACAGCAGTAAAAGAAGTAAAAGTTTGAGTATGCTCAGAACTTGTTTAGATTTAATCCAATAGCAAACATTGTTAATTTCTTCTTTGTAAGATTTCCCCTCCCTCTCCTATGACTATTTGTAGCTGTCAGCCTCTAACCTCAGTTTAATGAGAATGGCAGCTCTAAATCCCTTCTGATCGCTTTTATTTCTTACTGGTTCTAACTAAGGATATTCCCAGTGTGTATTAATCTCACTTGGAGATGTTTAATCAACAGATCTCGAAGAGGCCAAGTCCTCTTATGCTGCCTGCTATCACTTTGGCTCTTCTGCATTGCTAGGGTTAACTGTGTTAGTAGAATAGCCACTGTTTGCACTAATTCAAACCAAGAAAATTTTAAATTCAGGCTTTTTCCCAAAAGACTAGTGAGTTTCCTTCATTTCATTTTGTTGAATGCTACCTAAGAGGGGAACAAAAGGAGCAATTTACTACAAATGAGACAAATACCTTGATTTCTTCATTCCCCTCCATTTCTTTCTTTCTCAAAATGTTTTGCCATTTTTCTATTTTCTTTCCCCTCCTCTTTCCCTCTATCTTCTTTTTTCTTGTCTTTTTTCTTCTTTTTTCTTATTTCCTTTTCCTTTTTTCTTTTTTCTCTTTTCTTTTTTCTTTTTCTTCTTGTTTAAGCTGCCAGGCCAAATGAGGAAACAATTACAGGATGTTGGCTTTAAAAGTGTCTGGCTTTGCCAAATAAGTTTATCTTTTTTTCATTGTGGCTTAAAACATGCTAAACTCAAAGCCAAGTTACTAACCTAAAACTCATGGTAACTTCAATTTTTTGCATTAGGCTTACAATAAACTTGGATAGTTTTTCCACAGTCTCTTTGCCAGTGATTAGTTTGGAAGATAGTATGTTTTGAATTTGCTGAGAGATCTACTGCTCTTAGCTTAGTTTTAGTACTTTTAAAAAGCAATCAATAATGCCCGTTTTGTAATAAGCAAAATTTATGAACTGACAAGCAAAATGTAATTATAGTGGGTATTCTGTGCAAGAAAAAAGAGGTGATCTTAAAGCCATCTCAGCATTCTGTTTGCACTCATTTTCATTCATATAAATGATTAAGTGGTTCTGTGCTGAAACATTTCTCTCTCAAGGCTTAACATGAGTCTGGAAAAGTTGTTGCCAAAGAGTTCTATAATGAAGTCAATGACCATTTGTATTAACTTTTCATTGTTACCTACAGACTGAATTTTTCACAGTATTATTTTTATGACTAAGGCCCTAACTCAGCAGCAACTTAGACACCTTTTTTTTTTTTTTGTTCTCTGGGGACTGCACTCTATAAATGTGTAAATTCATGACAAAAGTGAAGCCTGCATCAAAGACAGGTTGATTTTGCAGTTAATGAAACTGTTTCCCTTGTCCTTTCCTCTGCTGAGAAATGGCTCCTTCCTGAATGAACCACGAAGAAAAAGAAGAAAATTTATCTTATAGGGCCTGATCCAAAACTTAGGTTTGTGAAAAATCACATACTGAATTCAGTAGGCTTTGGATCAAACTAAAAAATGGAGATGTTAATTTCCATTTAGAGCTGGGTCAAAGCTATGCTTTGCTTTATTGCTTTAGCAATAAATGTTGAAATAATATGAAGTTAAATAAACATTCTGTCTTTTAATAATCAGAAATTGCAGTGGATTTTAGTACAACCTAAGCAGTTCAGGCATTTTATGTAAAGCCTACCTAGTTTTGAAATGAACACATTTTGACACACCTTAGCTGCTTTTGGAAATCAGATCATGAGTCAACCTTCCTACTTCGCTTTCTGATCATTTGTCTTTCTGCATCACCCGTTTCGGCTGCACAAACTCTTGCCAAAGGATCCCCTATACTAGGTACTAAAAAGAAACCAAAAAGCCTTCAAGTCTTTGAGTCTTAATGTCTTCATGTATTTAGAGAAATATACATCTAACCACAGTAGATCAGATCATCAGATGGGGCCTCCAGCTGTGCCCAATATGTAATGTTGCTGGTTAAACTTGTATGGACTATTGCTACAGCAGCAACAATTCCATAATGCATCCTGCCAACTCTGCAACAACAGCAGACACAGAGGGCATTTGTTGTGGTGCTGATCATTTTATACCTGACATTTAAGAATAAATTAATTTCTGTCAGGCCTGAAGTTGTAGTAAGTGAAAACCTGCATGTTTGACTGCTAAACTTACTGGAAAACATGGACCAACTCTGGTAGAGGAGAAAAATCCTCACTATGGCCTTCTTCAGTAATAAACTCAAACTAAGAGATATGTGCACATAAAGCTCTATGGACCTCTGTGGGACTTTATATGAGGGTGAAGAGATCAGTCACCACAAATCTTTCCTCAGGATTGGGGCCTAAGACTTACAGTTGGAGAGGATGCAAGGAGAAGATGAAAGGAGAAGTCTAAGCCTGCTTCAAATATACTTCTCAGTGTAGCAGAGCAGCACAATGATAGCTATTGTTATGCTAGAAACATTACATTGATTTTCTTACAGATTAAAAAAGGAAACCTTCCAGATACCCGTATTTCATTTGTGGGAAGTAAAATAATGATGCTGCCAGCTACTGGGCAGAAGATAATTTATATACTGTGTGTGAAACTTACTTTTCATTAAATCAGGCCTAGAGATGCTTATGCGGATTTAACTTGTGAGATTAGCAAATAGCATATATTGTATAGGCATATATCAGAGAACAATATAAATGTTTTAATGACTATTTGCAACCAAGTAGATTATCTGAAATTGGTACTAGTCACCAGGTCTCACGTTAAGTTTATTTAGCCTTTTTGTGAAGGGGAAAAAAGAAAGGCCAGAACCAAACCCTGACCTTAGTGAAGGTTCAGCAGGCTTATCTTGAGTTTCTTGATGAAATGTTACAGCAAGCTGACCTGCATGCCAGTCTCAGTTCAGTAAAAACACTTGCTTATTTAAGCCTTGTCTTCGTATGGGAATTTAGCTGTTGAGTTCCATTATCTATATATCCATATATTAGCATGGACTACAAATCTAATTGCCTGAGCCTGGGAAGATGGTCTAGATATTTGAGCCTTGCTCTCTTTATGGTACATCTGACAAGAGAGGCTCAAGAAAGTCTTCAAAACAGACTGATTGCAACTTTGCAAACCTTATTTTCTTGTCACAGAAATGACCAATATTTCGAATCCCACCTATTTTAAAACACTGGGAACAATCCATGTGCTTGTTAGCTTCTTTGAATCTCTAGGTTCTCCCAGGGTTATGAACCAAACCAGGCACGTACATCCTACAGTGAAGCTCTGAGGTTTTTGAAGGCATCACTGTCTTGCCTGCTGGCATTGGCCTGTGTTAGTATGGAGTTAGTGCAGAAAGACTTGAGACTTAACCAAACTCATGAGACTTATCCTGAGGTACTCCTGCAACTTCAGCCTCTTTTCAGGCTATGTAGTCTCTTTGTGTCAGTGCCAGAAGAGTGATAGTAATAATAGTAATGGGCACTTTAGAAATGCAAGACAGACCCACAAATAAGCGTTCATGCTAGAAAGTGTTTTGTCTGGTGGAAAGGGGTGGGTAATCAGTGTTTCCAATGAGCCCAATTTCCACTCTAGAAATCTGAATTTCACTCTTTGTGTCTTGCAGCCCATATTTTCTCAGTTAGAAACCTCTGTTTGGTTCTGTGTTACTGAACTTTGTGACATGACAGCAATTAGAAGACACTTAACTGAGATAGAGGAAACAGTATGCTATCAAAACCTTTTCTTTAAAAAAAAAAAGAAAGAAAAAGGACAATTTTCAATATTTAAGTGATTAGAACCTGTCATTTCATGTTGTTGTTTGCAGACTGACACAAATGACAGGACAAAGGAGCATACATGGAAATAAGATGAAAATTCAGAACAGATGTCAGGAAGCATTTTTCAT
This sequence comes from Phoebastria nigripes, assembly GCA_035582835.1. NCBI lineage: Eukaryota > Metazoa > Chordata > Aves > Procellariiformes > Diomedeidae > Phoebastria > Phoebastria nigripes. The sequence goes on along the minus strand of JAYKAV010001289.1, from coordinate 44,374 downwards.
GCTGAATGTGCACAGTGGCCAACCAGGTAAGGCAAAAGCATTTTCCCATTTAGGAAATAATTAGATGGCCCGTCATGGACAAAATGGCTTTCCCAATTTCCTTTTTCTCTAATTTTCTTACATTCTTATAATACTCCAGCTGCTATTCACTTTTCTCTTGACTGGAAGCTTCATCATCATCCGGACATGAACCTAGTTCTTACAGAAATGAATGAACTATTAACTGCTAAGTGAACAGCTACTTAGCTAGATATTATCCTGTTGATGTTATAGCATGCTGTTATGTTCAAGGTCTAGCAATGCATCCATTTTGAAGTTCAGAGTTTCTGAAAGTTTTTATCACAGTTACAAAACTGAGTCTAGGAGAAAGTCAGAGTGGCAGAAAACATGCTGGTTTTATTATCTTAAAGAGTCTGATTATTTTAAGTGATAAAAATGTTACACAAAAATGAATCTAGGAGATAACTTGGGGGGGGGAGGGGAGGGGCCAAAGTAAATGGACAAATGCACCATTCCTGCCCCTCCCCCCCAAGATGAATATATTTCTGGAATCTTTGCTTTAGTTGAGGCTTTACTCCCAAATCTGATACAGACTTCCTGTGTAATCTTGCTGACAGTCTTTTATAACCTCATGCCTCATCTTTTGTGATCACAGAATAGAATAATTTTATTTTCTCAGGTGAATGCGAGTGTGAAACTGTAATTATTTGGGGCACTGACATTTGACCTCTCCAATTATCAGTCAGCACTAAGTTAATTTATTATGCTTGTGATCCTCATTTTAGTAAAGTGTTGGCCCATTACAAGTTCCTATGTTAAAGAGAGTGATAGATAGATAGATAGATAATGCCCACTGAGGACAATGTTAAGACTCAGACCTAGAAACTGAAAGTCTTTGGTTTGTAATAAATTTTTCCAGGAAATGTTAAGTGAGGCCTTTAAAAGACTTGCTGAACAAATCACTACAACAGCAGGCTGTGATTCCAAGCTACTGATTTCCACCATGTAAAAACTAGAGCTATCTGCCCCACCCCAAGCTCCCATAGTTTCAGTGCTAAATGGTGTCACCAATATTCTCAATTTAAAGCCATTTATGTGATAATTAACTAAAAGAATTTGATTTTCATGTTTGTGGAAATTGCTCGGTGAGGTTGCTTCTGACTTGCTCCTTAAATATGGATTCCAGCATTAGTAATAAAAAATGAAAATGTCTTAATTAACAATGACCAATTTAGACATGTAATTATGGATATTTAAAAAAGCCAATGGCGCTGAGAGATAGTAGCTCTGAGAAGCATTGTTCACTGAAGATATTGTACTGAAGAGAATGATCATTTCCATTTTTCAAGGAATTCAGCCTTCAATCAAATAAAATGCCCAAGGAAATAAAGCTAATTTTTAATGACATATGGAGGCAATGTCAGTCACAGCACAGAGCAAGTGCAATTTTGTTGACTTTGGAACTGGTACAGGACTTGCTTAAGTTAAAGATAGCTAGGGAACTAAAATTTAAGGATGATACTCTGCCCTCATTTCTGGCTTTTTTCCCCACTGTAATCCCCTCAACACCACATCACAGTGCACACAGTGATGTGAATTGACACTGGAACATCAATCTTGAATTGGAATTTCATGACTTTCTGCTGACATATGTGACTCCCATACTCTGTTTTCCAGGATTAATTCTTTGGGGTGGTAAGTGAATAAAAGGTGTCCAACAACTCAAAAGTGGGTGTATACTGGTGTCAACAAACCTTCCCCATCTGAAAAATTCAGTCACTCCTTTTTATATAGATGGGGAAACATGGACTTAAAACTGAAGTTTTTCTAAAGTAAAAGAATCTTTTTGTGCAGGAATTTTCAGGAATTCAAAGGGGGGTGTGTGTGTATATATATATATATATAAAAAATAAAAATACAGTCTATAATCCCTTATAATATATGTGGGGTGTGTGTATATATATGTATGTAAAAGATATGTTTGGTGCAAGTATCTGTAAGTGAGCCCTTCTTCTGGACATTAGCTTTTTCATTATGCCTTTTCTATTGGTGGAAGATTTAATGGTGCCCTTGTGCTTGAGGTCATTAACCATATTGACCACCACAGTCTGACCGTAGAAGGAAAAGGCTACTGTTTTATTCTTACATACTAAGTGTCTAGTATTAGATGTGAAGGAATATGAACAAATTTGTGCAAATATAGTAACTGAGTCCTGATGTCCTCTCACATCAAATTTACATGGAAACCATCGTAATTCTGCCTAACATGTTGTGGATAAGGACAAATACTGTGTGCTGCATTGTTATGTAGCAGAAGAAATTCTTCATTGCAGAGTGCTTGTTCCACCAACAGTCTAAGTGGGCTCTGCAGCCAGTTTTGTGGGGGGAAGAACATTGGTTCGTAGGAGCAGGATTTCTACTCCATTTTTCCTCCCTCCCTGCAGGTGTAACAGGGAAAAGAAAGGACCAGAAGGAAGTCTTTACACCACACACCCCCATACTAATTTAAAAATTACTTTGCACTATCTTGAAGTTTTTAGAGAATCTCATGCTACTGTAGGGATAGAAAACATTTTTGTTCTTTCACCTCTGCACTACTGAAAATATCAATTTCCTGCTGTCCTGCTCAACACTTTTTAACCTGTGCTGTCATACTGAAGGCTATCCTTGTAGCCTTGCACAGTTTTGACATTATTAGCAGTAACAGATTTGAAATAAGATTTAGCATTCCAGGTATTTGGATTCAAATGCCAGAAGTCATAGCATGATCTTAGAATTATGCATTTTTATTTAAATGATTTATTTGCCATTCTTTCTATATGCTTGCTTCATTCTGTGCTGGTTAATTGACTTTGGTCGTGTTTTCAAGGCTTTTTTCATAACCATGAGGCTATGAACTTTATGTTCTTCTAAAAAAAAAAAGAAAAAAGGATTCTTTTGAAATGATGTGATGAAGAAACTGCATTTTTAAAGGAAAAGATTGGTGGACTTCATCTTACTTGATATGATTTAAGTTAAATAACTAGTCTAATTGAACTCTACAGTTGATGGAGGCAGAAACATCACCAGTGAGTGCTATATTCCATAGCAATATGGGCTGAATGGACCATTAGCAGGATCCTAAGCAGTTTCGTTTTGGACATCTAGAGCTAGGCCACAGTATCTCTCTTCAGAAGCAGTGAAGATCTACCTAAAATTGAAATTTGGCAGTGTTGTTTACTGAAATGAATTGAAAGCTGTACTTGCATGTGTTGTTTTCAATTTACAGCTTATATTTTCTGGGTTAGAAAATCTTAGTGTTTTAACTTCTCTGATTCAGTTTGGGAGAAGGCCTTATTCTTAAATTAAAATATAGTGTCCAAATCTTCCCTGTTGTCCTTACTGTGAATTCATGGTGCTACACTACAATGTAAAAAGGTTCTGTTTAGTGGTCATTTTGGGATGCATATTTCTCAATCTCTCAGTCTGACAAGAGTCTGTAAATGTCATGAAATAACTCTACAATCGAGCCATATTAGTATTACAGTTAATGCAATATATCATATGAAGTATTCCATGAGCACCAAGATCCTGTAAAATCAAAGAACAAATAAAAAAACCTTATCAAACCAAGTATGAAAAATATAGCTTAGTACTATAATTTAATTTGCAGTCAGTAAGTAAGCAAGCCATTTCAAAACAATTTTTCTGTAATATTAGGGAAGACAAAATATCCCCTTAATATGCCTGTATTTACCTTTAAGATACAAAGTATGTGGACTTGCTCATATAATTAAGGTTAACCTTCTAGATATCTGTTTGTAGGAACAGGGATATTAATTTGGTAATAATCCGTACTGTAGAAGAAAACCCATTGTGGGGGAGAAGGGGCTTGGTGAGGGATAAAATGCATTGCATGCTGAAGGCAATTACAAGACCAATTGTTGAGTCTTTAAGAGCTTTCTTAGAAGAGGTCTTTGACTAGCTAGAAAATGAGAGCTGCATGAAAATCCAGGTTCTGTCATAGATAATTTCTTGGTATCACAGGGAGTCTAGCATTTCTGCACCTTGCTTTTTTTTGCCTCCAAGGGAATGGTAAGGATAAATTTGTAAATGTATTTTCAAATTCTGAGAGGAAACATGCTATGTATGTGCAAAGTATTATTAATAATAAGATCACTATATTGTATTAATTGGCATAGTTCTGTCCTGGAAAATAGTTCTCATATCATTATTAGCTATGAATATTCCAAGAGGAAATGTTAAGTACGATACTACAAAATGGAGCTCTTTTGAGCATATTTTCTTTATGTTTATGCGCCACTGAAAGTAGTAACTGACCCTCTTAAAATAGAAGGCATTATTTTCTTTTCAGTTTCCAGTGCTGAAAACACCGAATTAAAAAAAAAAAAAAAAAAACCCTCTTAAAATAGAAGGCATTATTTTCTTTTCAGTTTCCAGTGCTGAAAACACCGAATTAAAAAAAAAAAAAAAAAAAAAAAAGAAAGATTGTGTGGATCATTCCTCTTTTCTTCCACGTAATTTGTTAATGTATACAGCGATGGAGAACTTTAAGAGATTCTTTTGATGCAATGTAAGAACAAATTAACTTAATTCAGTCCAATTTATACATAAGAATAACTGACTCAAAACAGTCCTGTGATCAATGTGGCTATGACTACCTTAAATACATTCACTGAATATTATGTCTACAGAAAATAGCCTTGTAGGATTAATTGTTATATGAGATTTTTTTTAAAAAATTGATTTTAAAAGGTCAAAATTTTAAAATGTTACTGTTATTTAAATGTAGTGTGAAGGTTTAAGTGCAAATCACTCTTAGGTAACTTTTTTTTTTTTAAGAGCAGACTAATGCAGTATTATGTTTTATAGTGCAATAAAATTATGTGCTAAAATTATGCTCATAAATGCAGGCAAATGTAAACCAAGCTATTAGTTATGTTTTCTCAGATAAAAGTGATTAGCATAGCTATCAAACTCTTCTCCCATTTGAATAACAGAATTATGTCTGAAATCTAAGGCTTGTTTGCAAAAACTGAGTCTTAAAAAGAAATGTAAATCCAGCTATCAATGTTGTATTTGAAAGGGAATGCAATGGTCTGCCCATCGTTCTGCTAACAACTAAGAGCAGAGGAATGTGACCCAAATTGCAGCAAAACACATCAATATGAAATGTGCCTCAAATACTATTTTAGAAGTCATTCTTAGCAGTTTATCATAATCTCCTTACTGCTGATCAGACTTATTTAAAAACTATTGTGGTTTGTTTAAACATAAGAGTGATGAAAGAGTCTTTTAGCAAGTCACCGTGAGACAAAGTTTCATGTATAATTTATGAAGTATGTGGTCATCTACTAGCAAATTAATTTCCATCTGACAGCTATACTTCTGGTAGTGTCCTCTCAGGAAGGCACATGGTATATAATTAAAATCTGAACAGAACAAATTAAATGCTGATTACTTCATAAACAATTTCAAGGCTTGAATATTGTTACCTGTCTTTATAGGATCAAACCAAGATATTTTGACAATGTATAGATGAATGGATGTATTTTCATAACCCTGTATTCAATTGTTTTCTAATGCCTAAGGGTTGTGGTTAAAATTGCTACTGGCAAATCCAACTGTGAAAAAACAATTAAAAAGCCAACCCCCACTTCAAACCTGCAAGGAGCAAATAAAAACTGTCTCTACCTGTAGGTGGCTTTCCTGTAATGCTAATGTTGATTGGCCACAGGCAACATTAAATAGTTTAGATGCAAATCACTGCTCAGACAGGTGCAGTGTTTCTTTTGCATCCTCCTTGCCTCCCTCCTTTATCCCCTTAAATTCGGTTAATCAACATCATTTGAAGCATTTAATGGGTGTTTGCCACACTGATGAGGGAAAGACTGTAGATGACCAACTCTGGTGATCATAAAGGATTTCTTCTTATTGTTTGCAATAAAAGATAAACTATTAAATAAAATCTTACAAAGGTTTTCAAGCAGTCATGGAATGAAGAACACTGCAGGGAAGGTTCACACATGATCTTACTGAACAGGTATTTTTTTTAAGGTTTCTACCACGTTTTGCACTTGCATGCAATGTGAGGTTTAGCTTGTGCTGGCAACTGCAGTGCAAAGTCTTAAGGACACGTTAGCATACGCTGAAGTCTGTCACCACGTTCACTCTCCTTTGCCTCAGCTACTTAGATTAAGTTAGCAGAGATGCACTACGATATCCTAAAATTTACCTTTCTAGGCACAGGTTTTTTGCCTGTTGTTGCAATACTGGATGGACAGCTAGACTTCTGTTTTTAATACAAGGACATTTTCTGTATGATGACACAACATCATTTATCAATCAAATGCATTTCAGTTTATACTATCCCTCCATGATCTTTTTCTGGAGAGACTGAAGGTGTGCAACATATACAAAATGTGCAGTAACAGATTCCTGTACAGTGTAGTGATAGCAATAGCCTTTCAGTAATGCAGGCCAAGACAGTTTATTGAGAAAGAAAATTTCTTTAATTTAGAGAGAATTTGAAAGATGACAAGAGTAAACCTAAAAGAATTCAGATGATAAGTGTGTGCACAGACATGGGTGGTGTATACAATGTTATAACGTTGATGCATATGAGTATTTCATAAAGATAAGACTAGTAAGTCAAACGGGGACTTATAAACATTGAGCCTCAGGTAATGTGATGGAAGATTTGTCTACTGCACTGGCATTTATTAATAGGTAAAGCAGTTGGTACTATCCATTCACAGTCTCTGTAGTTCTCAGTAGTGAATGAACAGCTCTTCTCCTGTACTCCCTGCTGCCACTTTTTTTAGAAAGGTTTCCATGTCAAAAGATTGTACATAGAAAAGTACCAGTAGTACAATCACTTTATACTCTTCCTTCCCTTTCCTGAGAAGCTCTGCAGGGTAATGGTTGACTTTTCATTTAACCTCAGTAATAAGTGTTCTGGCTCATGCATCTGTTCTTATGTCAGGCTTCTTCTTACCTGACTTCACTAAATAAATGAGATCTTGCTATGGCTATAATCACAAATTCATGATTAGAGATACAGTTTAGGGTATTAGGCAGGTTGTAGTTAATGAATAGAATCATAGAAAAATTTCAGTGGAAGGGACCTGCTGAGGTCAGCTAGTCTGCACCCTCTTTCCCTTTCCACTCAAAGCAGGGCCGACTGAAGTTAGATCATGGTGGTGCAGATCACACCCAGTCAAGTTTTGAAGGAAGAGTTATGAGGAAACTGTCAGTAGAAATTGCCTGCCATTGGATTTGTTCATTTTTATGCCAACAATGAAAGTATCTAAAATTAGCTGATGGCAGAATACTGGGTTAGATAGCTCAAACAATTCCTCCAGTTTGAATGCTATGAAGAGGAAAATGATTTTGTAGTATCAGTGATGGGATGTATTGAACACTGTTTTGTATGACATTCTTTCCTTTTCACATTTATATCAATGAGAAGTTGTTTTCTGATCTCAAAGGACAGGCTGGTGATGGGACAGAGAAGGAGAACTGAGTTCTGAAAATGTGGGGAAAGGTTCAAAAAGAGTAATCAGAGCTGGCCAGAAATGGCATAAACTAAGCTGTAAGCTAAAGCAATAGTGAATGTACAGATACAGGGAAAATATCCAGGTTTAACAAGAGTAAAAAATGAGTGAAGACTGCTTGAGGGTGAGAACATCACCACGGAGATTAATGGTGAGCAGTGGCAGCAGCTGCCACGTCAATACCGTATTAAGTTTGGAAATGTTTTAAGCCTAAAAATTCTATAAAGGAAGACATTCCATGTGGTAAATTTGAGTTCATGCCATCTTCAATTTTGTAAGACCCACTGGACAACAATTATACCTAGTAAATATTATCAGATGGCCAAAATGCGAGACATGATGTTACATGTGCTGAAAAATCTGTCATGCTGCAATGTCTGTTAAACACAAGCTGAAAGAACAGTATAAACTGCCAGTAAATATAAAAAGAAATGAAAACAAACACTGCAGTGCATGACTTCCTGTGGGATTTGATATTAATCCCCACTTATGAGGAGTAGTCTGTACAACATATTTTCCCTAGGGGACTTGTGAGTTATCCAGCTAATCCTTTCAAGGCATATGATTTGTATCTGGCAAGAAATCACACAGAATTTTTTCAATCAGCTCCAAATATACAGTATTGATAATAAAGTCTGTGTAATTGGATTTAAAAAAAAAATCCTTGGAAAACAAACTTAATGTGCACATTCCATTATGCAGTGGCCAGCACTATAACTTTTAGACAAAGGTGCAATTTTAAACATCTGATTATCTTCTTTCTAAGGTCTGCTTGGATTCAGTTCGTCTCCTTTATGCTTTCAATTATTTCTTAGCCTGTTATTACCTATATTTTTATTAGATACAAATCACAGATTAATCGTTCTCATCAGTTCTCTTTTTGCATCCTAGTGATGAATGCACTGTCTGTGCTGGTTTTGAAGTCTCTTGTGTTTACCATCTGAACACAGCTTTTCCAGATTCAGATTCTTCTGCCTGATATGTTCTTACTTCACTCCCTGGTGACAGCATCTGTACCTTCCCCATCCTATGGAAGAGAAAAATAAAAAGCTTAGAAGAAAGCAGTTTGCAGGATGTCATATTAAAGGCAGTCTGGCATAGCACCTTGATCATCTTTTCAAGTCCAGGCGCTGTTAGGTCAAGATTAGATACTTTAAAATATGTTTGTTCCTTTCCTCTTTGAATTGAATGATATTTAATGGCAACTAAAACTAACTTAATTCTGTTAGTATGAATACTGGAACTGTTGGATGGACCTTTAAGAAAAGAAACATTTCTGTCCCCTGTGAGCAAAAAGAAGTGAAGTCCACCATTCTAATGGCTTGCTGCCACAAAGTAGATCAGACAAGCTTGGCTGAAATATTAGCTGGGGTTCAGTGCTTTCAAAAAAGTCCTGTGTTCATGAGATGGGAATGGCCTGTATTAGCAATTAGATCATTTCCTAAGCTAAGCCTGGATGTACTACTATTAGGCATTGTATGTTTTTAGTTTGTGCAAAAATACCTCCTCATTTACTTTTCATGTTTCGAGACTGGAACACAGAAATGCCACATGTTACATATTTGTTATTTCTTGTAGCAACATGTATGTGATACGTATGCAGCAAATATTCCAAAGACTAAATCTTGGCATGAGACTACTAGTATGCTAAATATAGAAATTACATTGTTCAGATTTTTATTTTAAGAGTTCAAATTTGGTATGTTCCTGCTCATTTAAATACATATAAAGAGGTGGAAAGGATATGGGGATATTTTAAGTTTTCCCAAAATGACATTTCTTTAAGCAAGGTTTTCTATGCAGCTGGCAGCTCTTTACAGTGAGATGAGAACGCTTGCAAGAAAATCTTTCCTTGCCAATGAAACAGAGGCTGAGTTTGTCCGTTTATTTGAAATAAACAGATTACCAATTTACGTTTTTTACTGAACAGTTTTAACACAGTAAGCGTAGATAAGTGCTGAATGACTTCAGAAAGGGTGGACACTTTTGACTTCTTGTGAACACAGAGGTACTCAGGACCTTTCATGAATCTTTTAGGACTGTAGAGAATTTAGCAGTGTATTGCAGTTGTTAGGTGCTTAGAGTTATAGCCTCAGCTCTGAGAAGACCTTACTGTGTGTTTGGGTGACTTGATCTGCATATTTGTTAAGTTTCTACATATATGTGAAGAATAATACTGGGTTTGTGTCTTTAATTTATTGGATAGGAGCATAGTTTCTTCTAGATGGGTTTCTACAGTGCTGGAAAGAGAATATTTTGACTTTGTAGCCTATGATTTTCTCATATTTGTTTAAGATGTGGGTTTGTGTTTTGTTCTTTGCATATCTCCTACAAGTGGCAGCACTTCAGATCCTGAAACCAGTGATTTCCCCAGTTAATTTTGGGAAGATGCCACGGAAGCTATAAAGTCCATAAACTTCACTTTCTAACTGTTCACAAGACTGAACTACTGTAATAGCTTTGTCAGTTAGCACTGTGTTTGGACTTCAGCTCGGTATTTGCTGAGTCAGAAGGAGAAGTACTATCTGCTTGCTCCTTTCTGCTACTGTATACAACAGTCAATTCATAGTGATCTCAGTTACTTATTGTCCATATCTTCCAAAAGAAATATGCAAAGACATTGAGATGATCCTGGCTTCCTATTGTTAAATAGGTCAAGTTGTTACTGGGGAGTAAAATCCACTTACATTATGCATCAGACTTTTATTAACTTGGGTAGAATATCAATTCAGTGTTAGGTCTGTAAAATGTTCCAAGCCTTTAGCAGTTCTGTAAACATAAAATTCTTAGTTGGCTCAGGAAGCCCATAAATTTAGTAAAAATCAGGAAAGTATGTGTGTGCCTACCAGTTGGGTTACTATTAGTTGATGGGTTTGTTCCCTGACTGCTGGAAATAGTGTGTCATGAAATGATCTTTGTCTCTGTCCAAGCACTCAACTTGTATATTACACTTTGTTGTAGAAACATCTCACTTTCTGTAAGTCATCTTTACATGTTTGGTGAAGGTAGAAGGACAAGGTGAGGAAGTAAAAGGAAAGACATTTGCTGTCAATTCCGAGTAGTAAACTGCTACTTGGGGTCTGGTTCCAAAACTGGAAATTTTCTTGCAGGTAATGAGTTAATCAGTGGCATCAGCAATGTTATTTGCTTTTCCAAGTACATACAGTACTTAGCTAAGAAATGTTTCTTGTATGTTATGCACCGCAGTCTTAGTCCCGAATACTTTTAAAACACTTAATTCCTCTGATGATTTAACAACCTATACAACAGTCTGAATGTCTAGAAAGAGAACCCATTTGTTCTCCACACACCATCTCTCTAATGAAATAGAAACTAGTAGATGGAAATTCTGAGAACATGAGATTCTTGCCAATATGAGGTTGGACTCATGCTGATGGTTAACTTGCTGAACACCAGGAACGTAAGAAGTGCCAAGACTATTTCCTCTCTTTTACTGCATAGTAAAACTCCATCAGAAAATTCAAGGAGCACCTTTTGAATACTTGAACTTTTTTGTGATCAACAGATAATCTTATATGATTCAAAGAACTTTTCATCCTTAAAGGTAGTTGCCAAACATAAGTTGAAAAAGAGAATGACCTCTGTGGTATTGCTGTCCTACATACGAAATTTAAGTTACTTACTTAGAAACAAGCATAAAAATTGTAGTGTCAATTTTTTTTGGCACTTACTGATTTGACTACTAATGGGCAAGTTCAGTCTAATGTCTTACTGTTAAGTTTCAGGAGCCTGAACTGTACTTAAAAATTAACTCAATATATGGTTCTGTAAGGTGTGGCTATTGTCATAATCTCTCCTTACTCCATCAGTAGAAACTTGAGCTCAGTAAAGTGTTTATTGTGTGTAAGTCACATAATAAACACTTGTATATATGGAAGCTACCTAATGGACCCAAATTTAAGAAGTCATGTGGGTAATGGATTGTAAAGCAGACAGCTCTCTACCTCTGCCTGGTCCCAGCGTGTTCTGAAATTGTTAAGGCTGCAAAAAGAGTTGTCTGTTGGCACAGCTTTGTCAAAGTAATGCTGACCACTCTAGTGGAATCCTAAGAAATTGAAATCATCTGGATGCACTGGCAGAAGCCAAAAAGCTGACTTTATACTGCTTTTTCCAACAGAGCAACCAGACCACAACACTGGACCATGTGGGTGGCCTCACCCACTTACATATATGACACTTCTGGAAGTGAAATGGCTATGAAATCACTAACTGATTTACCCTATGTATAAAACAGCTAGTTTGTCTTGGTGACTTAACAGGCTATGACGAGCCATCTTTATGGCTAAGGTTCTCAAATTCAAGACAAGGAAAATTTGACAATTGCACACTTTTCTTCATGTGCAGAGCTAAGTATTGGAGGACTTCACTTACAAAGCACTTGGATACAGGCTGTGTATAGAGATGTTGATGTGTGTACTTCTTAATGACTAACTRGTGTACTTGAACTGTGTTTTCCAGAAAAGCCATTTTTACTTGTGTTCTAGGTACAAGTTATTTGAAGAATTAGGGTAATCAATTAGATAAACTGAGTAAATTTTGTTTTGCAGCTTTTCAAGCTGTGTAAGTATCCCTGTCACAAAGAGAGGAATAAGGCTATATATCTTATTTTTCATTAGTATAAATACAGACCCTTTAAATCTATGTTAAAATCACTGGAAACAGAATTTGTCCCGTTGTCTTAGTTTAATGCTTAAAATCTAAAGAAGAAATACTTTAAAGAATATCTGAGAGTCAAGCGAGCACGATTCTGTAGTTGACTGAGAGGTATGCAACTTGGTCTCAGAATTCACTAGGGAGTTGACCTCGCCTGTTCCCTAAGCTCTGATGGTTTGGATAAAATGGAAACTAGATCTTGCCAAACAAAAGCCTGTGGCATATGAATACCTCTAATGAGAAAGAATGAAATCCTTCACTGAATTCAGTTACAAAACTCTCATCGACTTCAACAGGGAATTGAGGGGGGTGAGCACTGATGAGGTTTCACTAAGAGTACCTAGTATATGCTTTGAAGAATATATGATGAGTAAAAGCATCAATTCATACTGAATGCTTTTAAAGGGCAATTGTTCAAGCAGAAAAAAAAATTGTGGGTGTTAGTGGATAAAATTAAAGAGAGATTCCTTCTTCCTGAGAAATTCTAACTAACTATTTATATTATAATAACATAGAATGACTCCAATGAGGTAAAGCAACCTGAAACCCACTGAGCATTCAGTAGTACATCATGAAATCCTGTTTCTTGTTCCTCGGCCCATCATAATATAAATCGCCAAATCTATGTGCTATCATTTCTGATCAAATGTTCATCTGATCACCATGGATTTTACGGATGTGTGCATTAATGATTGTTAGAGCTTCTTTCTAATACTTTTTCTGCATTGTTTGGCCTTTAAGAATTGATGTTTTCATGCATTTGTCCTGCAGCTGCAACACCATGCTTCTATCTATTGGTATTTGCGTGCAAAATGTGCAGCAAGAAATTGATGGATGCCACGTGCGCCCAATAGCGGCAAAAAAAGGAGGGAAAAAAGTAGGATAAAACAAACTTCTCCACCCTAATAGGAGATTTAAATCATAACTGCCTCAGGAGAGAATTGTTTCCTCCTTCAGTAGCAGTCTAAACTCTTGATCATAGTGCAGCCAAGACATATCCCCAGAAACACAGTGACTGAGCGTTGAACAGTGCTACATCTCTTTTATGAAAAACATTCTCTGAAAAGCTTGCATAAACAAGAAGCACACATGTTCAACTAAACTATTTTTTGGCGCTCTCACAGTATTTGTTGACTCATTTGGATTTTTGCATGTGTGTAACTCTTTAACTTCCACACTCCTTGCACTGTAGGCAGGTTGTGATTTTTCTTTCTCAATCATCTATGGTTCATGAACCTATACAAAAGTTATTGTTTCAATGGTTGCTATTAGAATGTTAATGCATGATAGCTGTTCTTGCAATATTTTGATAACTTTGTTTAAAAGCTAGATTTTAACAATAGTTACTCTGCATTAATACATATGTTAAATCTTATTAGTATTAGCAATGATAAAATTATTTGTTATATTATCAGGGCTGAGATTATGACTAGAGTTAATATTTGCAGCCCTTTATACACTTAAAGCAGGAATTAAATTTCCTTGTTTTCTATTGAAAAAAATGGGTATAGTTGTGAATGTTTTCCGTGTTTTTAATGAAAACATCATTTCTATATATGGTCAAATCAAGCATCTCTCTTATGAACTATATGAGCTTTTTCCTTTTTTTTTTTTTTTTTTATGACTTGAAGACTGGGAGAAGTTCATTGGTTTTTTTTTTTTTTTTTTTTTTTTTTTTTTTTTTTTTTTAAAAGAACCCAAACACCCCCCCTCCCAAAACCCCAGTGTTTGCCAGATGTCAACAACAGCAGCAGACAAGGATTCAGGAAACCTAGAGCCTGTTCCCAAAAGTGCCAGTCATCTGATGTACAGCTTGGTCTAGTTCCTTCTCTCACTTTTGGTTTCCTTGCTATCTTTTGCTTTCTTTGCCTTGCCAGTGAAATTTCTTCAGAGTAGAGTTTCTTTCCACAATGTGTTCAGACAGTATATATTGCCTCTAAGCTCCACTGCTTCAAGTCTTTGTTTCTCAAATGACTTTGCGCATGTATTTTCAGGAAGAGAAGAATAGCAGAAATGAGCCTGTTGCCCCTCCATCATTGCTGCTTTAAAAGTCCTTCTGTGAGCTGTTAGAAAAGTAGGCATAGATTGTATTTCATGGAATTCCAAGTAAAGTAAGGAGAAGTTCAATAAAGCCTTCCAGGATTAGATACCTATTGAAAAGGCATTTGGAGGGGGTGATGGTCTTCCAATTGCTGAAGTCTGTTTTTAAGTACTAATTTGGTTTTTTAATTTCCCTATGACAAGCGGTTGCCTAATTTCAAGGTGCTGCTATGCTCACACAGGAGTAGCCCATCACTTTGGTTCTGATCTGTAGTAAATGACCACTTTATTTTTTTTCTACAGATCAACCAGTTTTAAATATTTGGTATCTAAGGTACATATATATATCCCATAGAATTTATTATGTATTTTAATATTTAGACTTCCTGCCTTGTATTCCAGGTGTGCCAGCTCAAGGTATTCAGCAGATTTAGTAGAGGAGTGCAAGGATAAAAGGATGTTTTCTTGGTTATGGCATAGTTTTGTTGTCTTTTACCATAGCATTTTTATCAAATCTCAATCAAGCTATGCTTTTAAGGAATCATTATTTGTCTGTTTTCTTTTTTGGGGGTCTAACTTGAGACATGGTGCTTTCATCTGCTGAAGTATGCATAGTTGCAAATGATTGAGTGATATATAGTGCTAAGTAGTCTAAACAGGTATTCTGAACCTCATATTTAGAACTGAAGGAGGGTAGATACCTTTAGTCTCTGTGGTATAGTTTCGCATCTTTAAGAGCTGATAATATTCCTTCAACTCATGAAGATGTATTAATGTGAAACCCTGGAATACTGTAATGATAAGTATCATATCTTTTTTTCAAAAGAGGGCTTGGACAATACTCTCAGTACTCAGAGGCAGTACATTGAACAACAAAGTGAAAAGAAAATTCTGCTGCACCAGTAATCCTTTGTATTCTTTGATATAGGATCTTGTAGAAAATTGAGAAGTTAAGTTTTAAGTAAGGAGGCTGAATTAAGTTTATGCAGGCAACTTTCATTCTGTTATTTATAGCTTTGAGGTCTTGAATTTTCACCCCTAGTAATACTCCTTTAACACAGTTACTTAGAATACAATACACAAACAATATGAAATTCTCTTCTTCTGATTATTATGTTCAGAAAGTAGTTAAACATATGTGTTCCTGAAGAAAGAGACCAAGTATATTTGAGATAATCAAGATTATTTGTTTTTAAAGATAGCTATTTCTGTTGCTATTTATATGTTCAATTTGCCAGGAGGATGTATATAAGTAGAAAAGAATGTCAATGCCTGAAGTGGCAATTCCAAGTAACGATAGCTTTTTCAACTGTACGTACTGTTGATACATCTGAATGTCTGTCCAAATCTCTATGGATTCAGTGATGCCTTAGGCAATCTTGTATCTCAAATGCACCAATCTGCCACACATGCAGACAAAACGTTTGAGTACCTGCTCTAAATATCTCTCAGGCTGCAAGTTCATGATCCAGTGCCATACACTGTTGTGAGACTCGGCATGTTGAGTGCGAGAAGAGCTTAGAGCTAAACATCCTGCACCTCATAGGCAGCAAACACTATAGAAGGAGTAGCCTGACTGAGGTGGCTGGGTAGGGATTAGTGTCCCAGTCATAGCCCTACAGATGACATGATGGACTTTCTATCCATCCTCTCTGTTTCCAGGGCAAACACTGGTCCTAGATTCATTCCAGCAGTGGCCAGGAGAGAAAAGTTCAATTCTGCTGACTTGTCAGTCCTAAATTCGTTCAAACAGGATGTTTACTGATATTAAGGTAAATCAGATGATGAATATGAAAATACTGTACAAGATGAAATTGATATAAATTAGTTATGAATACATTTAGACAAAGTTCTGAAAGAGCTTTCAGTGAGGAGGAAGCAAAGCTGTTTTAAAATTATGGAAGAGATTTTGTGAGAGAGAGCAACTTTTCATCAAAAGTATTTTGCTCTCTTATTGCATTTAAAAACCATAATTTATAGTTATTCTTTGGCTTGTTTTGCATTGTTTCATATAAGTAGCTCATTGATATTCTTTTTTGTATATAAATGTTTGTGTGGGAAATACGAAGAATGTGAATCAGGTAATGGCTGTCACTATAGTCCAGAGGGACTTGTCATTTGTGTACATGTACATTTTGGCATCTTGCATAAAGAAATCAGAAACAAGTATTTGACAAATATTCTATACAAGCTAATATCTTGCTAGTTCCTGTTTTTCTGACCAGGTTAAAGAAGTTTTAATGGGTAGAAATAAATACCTGAAACTGAATTTAAAATAATTCTTCACTTGTTCAACTTGAAAATAGACACATTTTGTTGTGTGGTTACTTGAAAAAGCTTTTCCTTTGCTTACACACACCAAAGCAAACATTTTCCATAGTGCTTTAAAACTACAAATGGATACTCTAGCACTGATCCACATTTCACTGCTGGTGGCTTCATATCAGTTAATTGTAACTAATGTCAGTAGAGCTATTTCCAACTGATTTACACTAACAGAAGAACAGAACCTGCTCTCTACAGCAATGTAGATACACCCAATACCTATGAAAAAGAGTACTGCTCTGCTCCATCTAATAAACTGGTATTAGAGTTAGATTTCAAAATTACAGTCCTGTGCCTGCAAGCTCTTTTTCCTGTCTCTCATCTCCTCACTCCATGCAGCAGCTCTCCAGAATGAGGACTGAGACATAAGTGACCGTGTGTGTTCCTGACGTGTCCAACACAGCTACTGCTTTCAAGACTAGGTCAGTGCCTCTTTAGATTCTTTTGACAGAGTGCCCTAGGGGTGCAACTTCTTATTAGCTACAGGCAGTTTTCTTAAGCACTTTAATTAAAATATGACTAAAGAGGTATTCCGGCAATTTTGCTTTTGTTTCTATTTAACCAGAAAAAAAAAAGGAAGGGAGAAAAATGTTTTGCTGAATTGCATGACCTCATGGACTATATTTCATGTTCCTCATTGAAATGTGGTTAAAATAATCTTGTATTTAACCAGTTCCAAACCTTCAAACAGCAACGTGTTTGGTTTTCTTTAAATGTCAACCTAAAAGACAGGCTATTTTTTTTTCTTTGGCTGTATTTATCAAATACTTACATATACTAAACTTTCATCATTAATTAATATGAGCACTGTAATTCATATAAAACAATTATAGCATTTAGAGTTTTTAGAAGAGCTACTATTGCTGCCTTAGCCCTTTTAAAAAATATACTCCCCAAAGGACAAAATGTGATCTATTAATATGTATGTATTATTACTTTTTTGTAACTCTTAAGACTGCTGATGTCTGTGAATATGGAAGCATTTATAGGTTATAGACGGTCCGTTAGTTGACTTGCAGTTCTAAGTGCAGTATTTTCTAAAACCTAAAAAGCAATATTAATTATCCTCTGTCTATAGTAGAGAGTATAATATATTTTCTTATGGAGATTTCACATTTCCTGTGATCCTGCAATAGCAACACTTGAACTTGTTAAGTTATTTAGAATAATTGGCAACACAGGGATAAAAATTTCTTGTTGACTGCTAATTGCACAAATTATTAAAAATAATTCATCTTACATCACTCTAGCCTTTAAGCAGCTTTCTTACTTTTTTAGAATCCAGCAGTTCTGAGCTAATGCATTCCCAGCAGAAGGAGTTTACCCCCTTGTTGCATTGCAATTGAAGGGTAGAATCTTTATGCGCAAAGGCTTGTAAAAGGAAAAACTGAGCTAATTCAATAATGTATACATTCTTCCCAAACTAAAATGAGGTATTTTTAATTTATTTTCTGTTCTATACTTTATTCAGCCTTACTCAAAAGTATCTTGTGTCCTAGCTGTTTAATGGGGTTGATATAAAAGGTTTGTTACACAGGTCTCGAACTGCAGGGAAATTATTGGCTCCTTTTAAATGTATTAAGTGTAGTCAGTTTGCTTTTTATAAATGAAATAAAAGAACTACTTAAAAAATTTTCAATTCTTCTCCATGATCAGTCTATTGTCACATGCATTTGGCATTCATTATATGTTAGCCCCAGGCGCCTCCAGTCTTGTACTCAGGCCAGCAGTAATTTGGTTTATAGAGATCATATGGCAGGGAAACAGACCTTGAAAGACAGAACTCTAAGCAGCATATTTGATGAATTTCCTATGATTTGAGTCTGGGTTTATTCTTTCCTGTTGTGGAGCAGACACCCTACAGCACACGCGCTGAGGCCTGATGCGCCTGAGCAAGGGGCCAATTAAATGACAATATGCGCACTGTTTTTTCGCACATCTCGGGTTGCATTTCCTATCAGAGAAAGGGAAGGGATGGTGGGAGGGGGAGGAGAGGAAGAAAAAGGGGGGGCCTTGTAAAGGATCCAAATATGGGCAGGAAACCACACAGAGTGAAGGTTGCCTTTGTCATTAACAATTAATGTAACCATGAACGCTGAAAAAAAATATGCTGCGGCTGCTAGTGGCAGTGGCGTAGCCAGCGCAGCATGTCTCCTGTCTGCCCTTCTTCCCAGCAAGGCTGGCATCCTGGTGCAGCCAGCTCCGAGGCCTCTGCTGCTCTAGCAGATGAACCAGCAACTGTTTAACCCTCATACCCAGATGGGTCCCAGTCCTTATTTGAGTGTGCTTAACAGGTTGTAGAAGTGGCAGAAATGGATCTCAGACATTTCCATAGTCAAATGGTTTTTTGCCATTAGGTCTTACCCTCTTGATCTGCATACTAGAGTCCCTTGTGGCTTTATAGGCTATAGTGTGAACTAATGCTCTTGGATGACATGGGAGATGTTTTCATATAAGTCACTGAATGCCAAATTAGGCCTGAGCTAAGTGGGACTAAGCTGATGAGGCTGGATTTTGAAACTCCTTCTTATATTCAGCAACACTTTCGTTACTGGCATCAATGGAATGCCTTAAGTAGGAAGCTACTAACCACTATAAGCAAACAGAGACAAATGTAGACCTAAACAGGCAGTTATGCTTCCTACTCAGGGGTCCCTGGGCACAGTGCGCCTTTACACCCAAGCAACAGCACAGACACACGCACACGTGCATACATGTAGGGGAAATTTCACTCTGGGTTTTATTTCGTTTTAAGGTCCTAATTTCTTTGATGATGTCCAGAGACTGTCCAAGTCCCTTTGGGGTTTTTTTTTGCTTGATTTTAATTCCTTTTCCCCTCCTCACTTCTCCTTTCCTCTCTCTTTCTCTTCTCTTTCCCCAACCCCCACCTTTTTGTAGTAGTTTATAAATGCCACTTTTCATTAATGTGACCAAAATGTCATCAAGTAGTTTAATGCTCTTTAATGTCCTTGTATCGTTTACGTTTTTTGAACAGTGTGGAAATGAATCCCATCTGTGGGTTTGCTAACATCAAAAAAGTTTGACAGGCTATTTAGACGTGCTACTTCACATTGCATTAGCGTGTACAATGTCAGAGAGGCAGGAGCCAGAGTGAGGCCATACCATGCCACCTCACTCCTGACCCCTCCTATAACTGCTCTGAAAGTGACAGATCACTTACCTCAGAAAATCAAAGTCAATTGTGAAGTATCTTGGCCTGGACAGGAGCCCAGAGGCCCCAGGAAAAGTGTGAAGCCTAAATAAAAAAAGGCAAAATCATTCTGTAAAAAAAGAAAACCAAATCAAACCCATCCTCTCTTCCTCGCTAGTGCCAAGAGATCCTTATGATATCAGTTGGGGAAATGGACGTGCTCTAATGTTGTCTGATGGTTCATTTTTTTTGTAACAGGATTTTTTGTTTTTCTTATGGATGGTTAAATGCTTCCAAAGTCATCTGGTTACATTTTTCAGTTTTTTTTTTTTAAATTTGTTTATTTTTGCATATTGGCCAACCAAGAAATCTTGTTTCTAAAATAGGTGATACCATGCCATCTTATTAAGGCCTGTCCCCACCCTTGGAAGGGCTTATGATAATCTTTTTTCAACACTCAGACTTTTTGAGGTGATATTTAAAGCTTATATGTACCCTCTCTGCAATACCCTATGCAAGTTTATACATATCAGGAAAGTATAATTTCATATTTTTTCAACCCGTATTTGTGTTAATGTCTCATAAACAAGGCTCGTGGATTTAACTTACTCTTTAGTATGTGATGGGTGTATTTTAAATTTCTCTGGCTTTGTGCCATGAGAGTGACATGCCCCCCTTTTAAGGCATTTACTGTAAAAAGAGATGTGGCTTTTTATTTCAGGAAAACAAAAGCTTCTGTTCTTCCTGAGACACAGGGAACAGCAGAGAGTGCATTTTAACTGTTAATCATTATGGATAAATGGATAATAATTTCCACCTCTGAGTGCACTAGGATTTACTTGCCAGTTTTTTAAACCCTCCCCCATAGTGCATTTGCATACACAAATATAATTTAATTTTAAGTAGGAATGTAAATAAATAACCTTGTATAGTTGCATCAAGTTTTCAAAGCCAAGGTAATCTTTTATAAGCATGAAATAAAAATGCCTTTAAGGCAATTACTATAAGTGCACAAGTCCTTTAGTCTTTAAGAATTGGGTTTGTGTGAGGCAACATACAATTCTGTTGTTAGTTGTGTCACACTGAAAGAGTAAAACACAAAGTATGGAAACAGTAAATAATGCACCTTATTTTACTCTTAAATTGGCAGGATCATGATAATTTCACTAAAGGCAGGATGAAATTGGCACCATTTCATGCCTTGATCTAAGCACTATTTACACAGAGTCAGGATCCAAACATAAAGGAGGAGACAATCAAGGTTACATTTAAATTCATTTAGCAAACGCATTTGAGATGCAATTCTAATTGTTTGATCTTGTGGTTTTTATGCTAAATGTGGATAAGCAGGATGTACTCTCTTACATTTTTCAAATGAATTTCAGGCAAAAGCAGCACATGGATTTTCCTTAAACATTTCATAGGAGACAAAGACAGAAACCCTAAAGTTTATTTTAGAAGCATTTTCCAAGTAGCAAAATCCAATCTTTTCACTCATGATGACTCATGTTCTCTTGCTGTTTTGAAATCTGAAACATAGCTTGAAGTCTGTTCAATCCAGGAAGAATAAATCATGCAGTCACAAAGCTGTAGTTCTCTAAGAAAGCTGTAAGGCCTCACTGAAAATGGAGTAGGCAAATTATGGGTGTGCTATTAGAATGAGAATTTATGTTCTTCTCACACACACACACACACACAACTCATGTATAGAGAGCAGATATATTCCTCTGAAAAACTAACCCAACCATGAAGAAACCTCAAAAATTACCAGTGGGCCAAAAAATTAAGCAAAGCTTCAGTATAAGAGCTTAATCCCGGAGAAGTTGTTCTGAATCACAGTTAGAATCAATGAAGTGCTCATGTCTTTCCAAACATGCTTTGGGGATTTTGGAATAATTTAGCTGGGTACTTGCAGCTATGCGGGGCAGTGAATACAAGGCCTGAAACAGCATGCTGCTACTTCAAGCTATTTCTGCTATCATACCGGGCCTCACTCACCATTGCCTTGCTTTCTGTTGTTAATTACACCACAGCTAGTGGATATGAAATGATACCCTCTTGAAAACTGGGGGGGTGCAGCCATTAGTACTCATTAAAAGTAAGATCAGAAGGGACCTTAAATATGTCCTTTGCTATGGGCTAGATGACAGATCCAGCCTCAAGGTTGGATTGATTATACCTAAACTGCTTGCTTTAAAAGCTAGCAGGCTTGGGGATTCCACAGTGTTCCTAGTTATTCAGGTACGAGCCTACCATCACTACTGGAAGATTGTATTCTGTAATGCCCAACCTACATCTCCCTTGATGCAATTGAAGCCTGTCATTTTTGTCCTATCCAGCATGGACAAGGAGAACAATTATTCCTCGCTGCTTTGGAGCTATCTTTTGTGTATTTGAATATTGCCTTCATACTTCCCTTCAGTCATCTTTTGTCTAGACTAGACAACCCTAGTTCTTTCAGTCTTCAGAGAATGTGTTTTCCATATCATTCTTGTTGTTCTCCAATGGCCTAAATGGAGGCTGCTTTCTATTCAGATGTGATGCCCCACCCCAGACAGTGTATTCCAGTTGTGGCCATACCGCAAAGTGAAGTGTAAAAATTCTCTTACGTGTCTTTCTGATGATACTCCTGTTTATGCTTATCCCAGCGTACTGGGTTTTTTTGTGTTTGKTTTTTTTTTTTCCCACTCCAACTGTAGCACTGCTGACTAATGTTCTGCTTGTGACCCATGACACCCACTCCTTTGAATCATTTTTGGCAAAATTGCTACCTCTTGGCTTTTTCCAACTGGTGTTTAGAACATTGGGCATTCCCAAATGATATGTTTATTTTTAGGTCATTAGATATCAGGTTCATTTTGAACTCTAGTTCTGATGCCTGCAGCCTCTCTTCCTAGTTAGGTGGCAGCTGCAAATTTAGTGCGTGCTAATTCATCATTAAGGTCATCATCTTTGCATTGTGTACAAAACTGCCTAGATTTTACTTCTTTCTGTGATTTCCTAGAAAGTACCCTCAAATAGGTTTTTTTGGAGCACAGCACTTTCTCAGCTTGTACTATGTTTGGGCCGAAAGTAAGCAGAAGTGACATGTAAGTTCTCAGACTATATCGACAGTGAAAAAGAAAGCTGAGATGACATCAGGTAGATAAATATGAAAATTTTCTGTTTATAAATTTAAAATGAAATGGGAATACACTGGTCATAGAAGGCTATGCAGATAAAGATAAGCCATTTACAAAGAAGATATTATGTAACAAACCCAAGAGATTTGACTGCATTTCTCTGTATTTGTATTTAGACTGTATTTGACTGTATTTCTCTTTGGATATATAAAACTGAATCGTAATTGCCAACAATTGCTAGCTATCTAGACTATATATCTATGAAGAAAACAAAAGAGAAAAAACTTCTACCAAAGTTGGAAAGACTTGCTTTTACCCTTGTGCAAAATTTTGATGGAAATGAAGAAAAATAGTAATGTTTGTAGCATTCTTAAACAGATAACTTGACTTTCTGTGATGAATGAGCTTGCTGAGAATTGAATGTTGTAGAGAAAAAAATAAATTTACAAATGAAAACGTTATTCTCATTTAAAAGTTCCTATTAGAAGTACTCAATAGGATGGGTATTTATCGAAACGCATTCGTTTTCAAGAGAATATTTGTTTAATCAAAAGCTTCTCATTAGATGCCACAGAGCGCTTGATTTTAAGCCCAGCTCTATCCTATCAAAAATGAAAATGTGAAGACAGCATGTCTTTTCTTCTTCCCCCTAGGCTACTGACAGTAGTTTGGTCTGTGGCACAAACTAGAGCCACTTCAGAATAGTTCGTACAGGCAAATTCATCTGTACTGGATTAAGGGGCTGTTATGGGAGAAAGCTCTTGAATTTCAGCAGTACTTTGCCTGTATCTCTGATACATGGCAAATTTTGAGACTTCTGTGGCAGGTGAAGAGGGACAGGAAAATAGTTTTAAAACCAGTTTTAATACTATCTCCTAGCACTATTGGAGATAGTACAGGGAAGTGGCAATACAATGGGCATGGTGTTCTCTCCATAGTCTGTTTCTGAGAATACAGACTACTCCTTTTTGTATCAACTGATAGGGTTTTAGGCAGTTCCTACTACTGCAGGGTACAGTTTTTATACCTATAGTGAATATTTTAAATGAATATTTTCATTGAACATAAAGTGAAATACTCTCATTCAAAGACTTTTTTGATTTGTTTTGGGGAATCTGTAACAGGTGTCTTGTTACAGAACACTGTTGAGGAAAAATAATTCTATTTCATTGTTTTTACTGCGTAATAGTGAATGTTTTTTGATAGGTCTACAGCTATCATCTCCACTTTTCACTTGC
>JAYKAV010001278.1:1359558-1505091 GCA_035582835.1 Phoebastria nigripes | reverse complement strand
AAAACGAGGCAGATGCTGACTCAAAGGAAGAATCTTCATAGAATTTAAAGTAGTTTTTCAATTTTTTTTTTTTTTTTTTTTTTTTTTTTGCTTCAGTCATAAAACCTGCTCAGTCTGAGTTAGGTGGCTACTAGTAGATTGTTTAGATCTGCTGTCTTTATCTGTAATGATTATTTTGAGGTTTTATGAGTTAGTGAGAAAACTGAATCGGAATTAATTTTCACATGTATGCAACATCACCAATTTTTCCTTTCTGTTTTCAAGGCTTTAATATAATGTGCATCCAATCTTTGGGGCATATGACACTTGAATCAACAGTTTCTCAGGGTACATTCTCTTTTCCTTGGAACTGGAGAGGGACAAGGGGGCAGGGGGGGAAGCAGAAAAATTCCACATAAGAGTTACGTCTGCACTAGAAAATTCCTAGAGCCAGGCACAACCTCCATTCACCTACAGAACAAGAGAAAGGGACAACACTGAGGGATGCCCTAGAAAAGGGGAGAGCTTCAGTGTAATAATTCATGGCTCCAAGAAGGAATAAAAAGGAAAGCAGCTCCAACAGATCCTCCACCAGGCACTCATGTCCCATGCTGGGTATTGGGTCACATCACAGCTGAAGACACAGAGTGGGGGTGCAGCTAGGCACCTATGTATAGAGTACGGGGTACTTGCCAGCTCCACAGCTTCTTTGCTCTGCCAAGGCTTCACCTTCTGGATAGACCTGGCCTGGCACAGGGCATGGAAGAGATAGGGAGTATCAATAAATGATGGAAGTTCCCTGTGGTGCTATAAAGCGAGATTCTAGATCACATCCCCAAAATCTATACCTGATGAAAATTAAAAGCAAGGGCAATTATTTAATTGGAAATGGATAACCAGTCTTTCCAGAAGTGACTGCAAGAGCTGTTCACTTCCATTTTACTAATAACATTGTCTATAATCTTAATTTTACCCTGTACACAATACTTTTGACACTACATTTTTTTGTACAGCACAGATGTCTCCTACACAAAGGAGCCACAGGCAAACACCATAGCAGTTAATGAGAGTAAACATTTAAGATTTGGTAATAGTCTTTATAATTAAATTTTCTTCTTCCTTTCTGTAGTACCTCATTTAAGTAAATGACTAAAGTGTAGCTTGCATCTATTTTTCCTGGACAATTGTTGGTTTAAGTAGGTAAACACCTACTTGTGCTACACACAATTAAACTGTTTCCTACCCATCTGTGAAATAGCTACTGTTTTCTGTACATTTTCATGTCACAAAATCTATGGCAGCCATAGCAACCTAAACCCAAAGATACAATTGCAAGATCAAGAAATATCACAAAGGGCCAGACACAAAGAAGTGTTCCTAATAATGGCTAATGCAAATAATTTCCAAGTTGGCATTCACATACCTTGGCTAGGATTACTTTTAAATCACCAAATCCTGCTTTTTTTATGCCGTCTGAATGTCAGAGCTTTGGAGTGCCATGTTTCGCTTGAAACACGTCATTTCACACTAGGAGAGGGATATTTTTCATAGTTATGCATAAAAGATGTCTCTTTTCCATGGTAATTTATGAAAGAGATTAAGCCCATGTTAACTTTGCTACGTAATCACTTGATAGTGCTTTCCCACACTACGGTGGTAATGAAACACAAGATGCACAACAATAGAAGAGCAATTTTTACACCATTAGCATCCATACAAGAATATTATTACTTGTTGCCATAATAAATGGTTCTTGTAATATCAGATTTAGCAGACATGCATGGATTTTGCTAGCTTATTTAGATCACCGATTTAGTTTATTGACAAACGGCAACTATCTCTCTCAAGGGTTCTTTTCCAGCTCACCATCCCCTTGAAAAGGAATATCAGCAATCCTTTTTCCACTGGTGAGCTCAAATGTAATTCTAACATAATAGCTGTCATAGCGGCAAAGGAGTGGGATGTTGACGGGGCTGTACCCTGAGAATATTATACCCAAAGTATATCCTAAAATGATATTCAAATGAATACAAAAGAGCTAGAGAGAGAACACGTGTTGTTCACAGTGGGATACTTCATAAAGAATATCTAAAAATTATTTAGCTGTTATTATTTAGCAGTACCTAACAGTACACCTAGAGTAGGTGCCTATTATTAATACTCTGATCACTCTGTAATTTTACCAATTTGAGCCTGAGCATAACTGAAGAGCAATCCTAAAAAATTCATTCAGTCTAAAAAAAATTGAAATACATGCAAGACATTAAAAGTAACTGCAGTGGTATAAAGATGAGGCATTAAGTTGGTAAAACAGAGCTGTGATTACAGAATAAGCCCTGTGTCGATGTGGTAAGATCTGTGAAAAGAAGCAGTATTTTGCAGTTTAGTGACCATTCAAAGTAACATCTGTACTGCCTACAGTCTTATGAAGACAGACACAAAGATGCCACAACAGAAACACAAGGGTAGTGGGTGAAAAATGACAGCCATATAGCCTTTGCTTTCTGCAGCGGGCACGTAGTCATGCCAACTATATGGTAGTGGAATTGTTGTTAAGTGAAGCAACCAGAACCTTGGAAGAGAACTGAGAAGCTGACTAAAACAAGGATATCAGTATAATTAAGCCTAAAGGGACATTTGCTTTGTTATGTCTTCAGAGTCTGCCCTCAGAGAATATTATGTTGCACATTTGCAACAGAAAACTTTGAACAAGAGAAAGGAAACCGTTTTTCTTTTTATTTGCTGAATATCTTGTATTGCATGCAGTCTCTTGGTTAAAAATTCATAAATCCTTAGCACTCAAAATTCTCAAGTAGTCCTACTTTCAACACACTTTATATTCAGTTGGCCTTATTCTTAAAAACAATGAGTAAAATTCCACTCTACAACCTATCCTGCGCTAAGGGGTTTTGCAAGCAAAATAGCTCCCTGAATCCTGGGTTACCATCATTTACAATTCAAAATGAAAAATTTCTGCCAAAATTAGCTAGCTGTTAATTATATTTCAACAAATGGGACTCCAGAGGGTGTGGAGAAAGAAATGAAAAGTGTGAAGATAATTATTTGCATTCTTAATTATTTATGCAATGTCACAGACATGCATAGAAAAAAAAAAAAAACAGAGAAGCAAAAGATTGGCCTATGCCCTGAGGTTCTTACAGTCTCCAAAATTTAAGTGCACACAACTGCGACATTTCACAGTATCTTGTAACTGTAGTGAAAACTGAAGCTGAAAGTCAATAAACAGCCAGGAGATAATTATTGTTATCATTTGTAAGAAAATCTAAATTCACATGAAAAAGAATTTTGGGGAGGAACCAATAATTTTCATGGACTTTAATCAATCTTGACTCAGCACTTATTTTTTAATTTTTTAATTTTTTTTTGGTAAAATACTTTGATTTTTATAGTTTTTAAATGAAACCTTTAGACTTTTCTTTTTGAATAGAACAGGCTTCATTTACAAACTGACATGAATTATCAAAAAAAAAGAATAAATCACCCCAAAACATTTTTCTTTGGATGGAAAAAAGTGCTTCCAGCTGATCTTAATGGACAGGTTTTCTTCAACTGGGGAGGAGGATGGGGAACAAACAAAAACACACACACAAACAGACAACCATGCTGTTCTAGTTCATTCAAGATTTTCCTTCATTTTCCAGTTCAGCCATTCAGCTGAGGAACCCATTATTCATCCAAATCTACTAATTATTCCAGGAGAATTTAGCAGCTAAAGTGTTCTTTATTGCTATGAAGATTACTACAGCACTGTTTCTATTTTACCTATAGAGAACTGAATTAGTGTTTTACTCCCCTTTCAACTGGAATAGCATATTATTCATATGAGTTGGTAATTCAGTGTCTTTAAGTTGTCTGATCAAGTGCTCCTTGAGAGGGTAAAGAAGATGATAAAGTTTTAGAAATTTTAATAAATAGACTTCAAATAGAGTTACATCTTATAATTAAAGCTAGCATTGCTCGTTCTACAGATTAAGAGAGTCAGGTAACTGCAGTTTTCCCAAGATTGCACAGTGCATTCCTGGTGAGGGGGAAAAAACCACCCCTCAAAAAACCCATAGTCCACCATTCTGAAATAGGGCTTGTTGCTATGTTTTTTTGTTATCCAAATAGCAGTAAATAAAAATCTTCTATTTAATGAAGTGTAATGAAGTCTAAATATTACGAACCAAGGTAACTTTTCTATGTAGCAGTTTTTCACATATGCAGGTCATACTGATGCAACAAATCCAAAACCCATTAGTGGCGAGCTGATCATAACATTTTCTGCGCTTATTTACTCTAGTAATTGTTAACAATCTTTTTCACATGAAAAAGCAGGACTATCAGTATTGTTTGCAGAAAAAACATTGGAAATTATAGTACAAACATTTCTATCAAGATACATTAGCCTTTTTGTAATTCGACGTTGCATCCAGTAGCCATTATGGCTCTAGGGTTCCCCTGTACAGCAGCAATATGCTTTGTCCTTCACATGGGATTGTTTTAGAGCAGTGCAGACTGCAAGAATGGAAGAAAGCTGCTGAGGCTGCCTGCTAACTATATGCATCAGGAGGCCTGTTCCCAAACACTAGAAATCACACATCTATTACAGCATGCTCTTCACACTGCCTCACCGCTCATCCACACAGGTTTTGTTAAAGAGAACCGCAGGGAATAAGAAGCAAAGAATGTAGGAGACAGATGGTATCATCCAGTATTTCCTACAGACAGATTCTGTCGTCTCTGACGTTTGCTGACTGGCTCCTTTCACAACTCCCCCAGGCCATCCAAACTCTCTTCGGTGCTCTCTATCTGTCTGTCTTCAGTTAATTGCTTTGAATTTAATCCCTACTTTTGCCTTTTTAGTGATAGTGCTGTCTCCCGTCCCTAACACCAAGTCACAGCATACAATACGGCAGACTCCATTCTTTCTGTGACCAGTCATCACCTCCACAAGCAACAATACTATGACTAGAAAATGAAACAATGAGGAAATGTATCTGAAACATGCTGAAGTATGGATATGGCACTGGAAATCCATAGCGTATCACAAAATGAATTCAGATCTCCAGTGTTGCGAGATATTCTGGATACAGAATACTCATAATATAGTTAGAATCTGCGTCTCGTGAGTGCTCCTTCACATCTGCCTATATTTATAATTCTTGAAGAGCCAATAAATAGCACCTTACCCTGCAGATTGCAAACTGCTGCTGAAAACAAGGCTATTTAGTTCTTTAGCCTGTTGCAGCACTTCGCAGCACACATACCATCTCCTTTAAACAATACCAATTAGTATTAGTGATTCACTTCAGTGCTAAAACATAAGAGAGTAAACTTCTTGCGATTTTCATTCTACCTAGTGCAAACTTAAAACTACTAGCTTATTGTTATATCATAATATAATCTCAACCCTTTTCAAGATTCTCATTAGTCCATAAGTTATCAAAATTTGTTTTCATATTCCAGAATTGAATTCTGCATTTTCTATTCATATATATAAAAAACATTTACATATACACTTTCTTTTATTTATATATGTATATTTTTATGTATATATACACACACACTGCTTTTTGTAATGCTATTGACACTTTGTTCTCTCCTTAAGAGAAGGGCTAAATAAGGTAAAGTTGATGTGAAATTCTATACACATGTGCAAGACAGGTTGGTCTGCTTGGAGCCAGCTGAAAGTCGTAGAATCAAGGTTAGAAGAAGATACGTTAACGAGCTCAGCAACAAGCTAAGGTGGCTACATGACTTCAATTCAAATCAAGATGCTGGCTGCCATACAAGACCAGCTTACTTCCACTCCACCATTTAATTATTTGTTCCTATATGTTCAGAATTCTCTGCTATTTCTGAATATACTTGTTATTTGCAGAATAATCTCTGTAATATTACAGAGATTATAAATTCCTGGTCTGTCATTTCCTAATGGATTAGGGTAAGTATTTGAGCTATACTGGCTAGCTTTAATTGTATTCCAGGACAATATTGCAGATTGTGAATTCCTCTGGTTGGAAGCCGCATACATTTTTTTTTCCCTATCAATTAGCATTTATTGTGGTGCTTCCCTGAGCCAGTCTTGAACAGTTGGTGGTTTATGACCTAGCAGTTTCTTCTCTTGTATGTCTTATACGTGACAATAGAAGGCAGAGAAATATGATTTGGTCTCTAAAGGAAATCTCTGATATAAAATATATTGTAATTGCTGCAACAAACTGCAAAGGACAGTAAATCATCTAACAATTTAAAATTTTAAAAGAATTTTTGAAAGGATAATTTATAATTAAATAGGTGGCTACAGAACTTCCTCAACAGTATCATAATATAAAATAGCACTGAAAACACTCAAAATCCGTGAGAAGAGGTGGATGTCAAGATTTTTCGGATTTGGTGCAAATCCAAACCCCTTCTTTAGAATTGTATATTTTTCAATTGTATTCACTGCATACAGCACATATGGTCAAGCCCTTGAGCAGCTAGCCAGTATCTAATTTTGCAGGAATTTAAAAAGGTATCATTTTTGAACTGACACTCCATTTACCTAGACGATTTCATCTATAGAGGAATTTATACCACGTTACACAAATCTTTGTGCTGAAAATTCTGTACCTATTATCATTACACACAGGTGGCATTCTCAGGTGGCCCAGTGACATATGGGAAATCTGTGTTCAATGACAGTCTCCTTGTCTGTGTTAATAATATGTGATGTATGACCACCAATATGCTGCATAAGTATCAGATAGTTGAAGTACTGATACAGTTAAAAACAAACAAGCGTTTGGGCCCAGGTCCTTCAGGAAACACCTAATCTCTTTAAAAAGCTGGACCAAACTGTACATGGTGAGTTTCAGACAGGTTTGCTGTTATGCTGAATAACAATTCATATAAATAGTTTAGCAGCCCTGAATAAGACAGTATGGGAGATGCTGATTGGGAACTTGACTAAAGTCAAAGGAGAAATGATCCTTAAGTTTTCAAGACCAATGTCACCAAGTAGAGCTATTAGTAGCGTTCACTTTCTCTTAACTAAGCACAAACCAGGGCAAGGAAATTAAATTTAACTGCCCAAGAACTTTACAGAATGAGTCATCATAAACAACTCTATTTGTACTACAAAAGGTAACCTAAAAAATACAAGCACGTGTAGTTCGGTACACCAGCTATTCAGAACAGAGTGGAAAATGCATGGCTATGTACTTTGAAACTTCAGCTTTACTGACTTACAGACTTTGAGCAAGAGAAACTAGGCAGCTAGGCATCTATTTGCGAAGCTTATGCCAGRATTACACAAAAGATGAGCCTTAGCCCTACTAAGTTCTACTTCTGAGTTACTGTGCCTTAATATCCTTATTATCCTTATTATCCAAGCTGCAGAAGGCAAAGGTGGGGACTGGGAGAATGAAGAGCCTCCCACTGTAGGAGAAGATCAACTTCAAGACCATCTAAGGAACCTGAAGGTGCACAAGTCCATGGGTCCCAATGAGATCCATCCACAGGTCCTGAGGGAACTGGCAGATGAAGTTGCTAAGCCACTATCCATTGTATTTGAGAAGTTGTGGCAGTCTGGTRAAGTTCCCACTGACTGGAAAAGGGGGAACATAACCCCCATTATTAAAAAGGGGAAAAAGGAAGAYCCGGGGAACGACAGGCCAGTCAGTCTCACCTCTGTGCCTGGGAAGGTCATGGAACAGATCCTCCTGGAAGCTATGCTAGGGCACATGGAGGACAGGGAGGTAATTCGACACAGCTAGCATGGCTTCACCAAGGGCAAGTCCTGCCTGACTAACCTAGTGGCCTTCTACAATGGAGTGACTACATCAATGGACATGGGAAGGGCTACAGATGTTGTCTGTCTGGACCTCTGTAAGGCCTTTGACATGGTCCCCCACAATATCCTTCTCTCTAAACTGGAGAGGTATGGATTTGGTGGGTGGACTGTCCAGTGGGTGAGGAATCAGTTGGATGGTCGCATCCAGAGGGTAGTGGTCAATGGCTCAATGTCCARATGGAGGTCGGTGATGAGTGGTGTCCCGCAGGGGTCCATATTGGGACCGGTACTGTTTAATATCTTCATCAATGACATAGATGGTGGGATCGAGTGCACCCTCAGCAAGTTTGCAGATGACACCAAGCTGAGTGGTGTGGTTGACACGCCCGAGGGATGGGGTGCCATCCAGAGGGACCTGGACAAGCTGGAGAAGTGGGCCCATGTGAACCTCATGAGGTTCCACAAGGCCAAGGGCAAGGTCCCGCACCTGGGTCGGGGCAACCCCCAGTATCAATACAGGCTGGGGGATSAAGGGATTGAGMSCAGCCCTGCCAAGAAGKACTTRGGGGTACTGGTGGATGAAAAGCTGGACATGAGCCGGCAATGTGCGCTCGCAGCCCAGAAGGCCAACCGTATCCTGGGCTGCATCAAAAGAAGATGGCCAGCAGGTCAAGGGAGGTGATTCTGCCCCTCTACCCTGCTCTGGTGAGACCCCACCTGGAGTACTGCGTCCAGCTCTGGAGCCCTCAGCACAAGAAAGACATGGACCTGTTGGASCGGGTCCAGAGGAGGGCCACAAAAATAATCAGGGGGATGGAACGCCTCTCCTATGAAGAAAGGCTGAGCGAGTTGGGGTGGTTCAGCCTGGAGAAGAGAAGGCTTTGGGGAGATCTTATTGCAGCCTATCAGTACTTAAAGGGGGCTCGTAAGAAAGATGGGGACAAACTTTTTAGCAGGGCCTGTTGTGACAGGACAAGGGGAAATGGCTTTAAACTAAAAGAGGGTAGATTTAGACTAGATATAAGGCAGAAATTTTTTACGCTGAGGGTGGTGAAACACTGGCACAGGTTGCCCAGAGAGGTGGTAGATGCCCCATCCCTGGAARCATTCAAGGTCAGGTTAGACGAGGCTCTGAGCAACCTGATCTAGTTGAAGATGTCCCTGCCCATGGCAGGGGGGTTGGACTAGATGACCTTTAAAGGTCCCTTCCAATCCAAACTATTCAATGATTCTATTCTATGATTATATGATTATTAAGCAAGGTGAATTTGCGTGACACTAACAAACTGGGATTTCTGTCTCTGCAGTGGCAGTAAATCCAGTAAAGGCTGGTGTAGGCATACACTCCCGCAATAAGTGTATTACAGATTTTTTTTTTTGAGGGACATGGAAATAAGGAATGTTTCCTTCCAAGATCCAAAGGCCAGTGCTGAAAGAATGGTATTACTACACAAGGCTGTAACAAAAACTAGTCCAACAAATACGAAATAGTGCTCCTCTGGCAAGGAGCAAATGTCAAGAGATGTTCTTTACTGCTTCAAACCTGAAAGAAATCCCAAATTGGGAATAGAACTTTTCACAAAAGCAAATATAAATGACTGTATCTAGACAAGAAGATGCTTCTCTTTGACTACTCTGCCCTGAAAATCTGCACCCAAAATATTTCTCAGAGATTCCAGTACATTATGCATCCATAAAATGTTAAACAGACAGGACCCATGCAGACTACACTTAATTGAAACTACAGAGATGACCACACTTGCTCAAATACCTATTACAAAGGAAACTTACAGATATGTTTCATGAGAGCCATCCACATGGAAAACATTTAAAGAAAATAACATTGCTTATCTTGAAATGCATAAAAAGGAAAAATATCATGCTATTGGTTTAAAAATTTTAACAACTTTAAAAATTGATTGATTTATTTTTACAGTTATTGAGTCTTTACCTTACAATTTCAAAATTCTCTTTGAAATCATCAAGGCTAAAAATTCAATTTTTTTTTTTTTTAGTGGAAAGTAAGCTTCTCATTGCTCTGGGACCTGAAGAGTTAAGAAAAACAGCCCATAATTGTGAGTTTCATAATAAAAGAATTGTCTACCCCAATGATCTTAGTAAGAGAAAAATTAAGGAAAGGCCCATAGGGAGATGAGATGCCAAGAATGTAATAGAGAAAACAAGGGCAAAAACATCATCAGGGAAAGAATCTTATGTAACTTATGGCAGTCTGACCTTAATAGCATTATTTGAAGAGACAATAAAGCTTATGGGTTTTACACCTCAACCCATAAAAGCACTTAAATATATACAGGCCTTCCAGCACACTCGAGTAGCCCCACTGAAGTGATGTCTCTCTAACTTCTGGTTATCGGCTCTGTTAATTTTTAGATATTGTTATGTACTAAAGCCTAGCTCACTTCATTTCATTAAAACTTACAAAATTCTACAAGTATATCTTTTCTTTTTCAAGTGCTAAGGAAGTAAACAGCCTGGCCAAACAGACATTCATCTGGAAGGTTTAGATCCCTAAATCTTCCCTTTGTACTCAGGGAGTACAAAAACTGTGTGGTAGTCCTGGGCAATGGCATTACATGAATGGAATAACAGCAGCCTCTGAATCCAGCACTAATAATCACGCAATGAAAACACATCAGCCTCTGCAGCTGAGTATTCCACATTGTGCCCTTCCTGCCCCTGCCACACACACAGTCTGGTTCTATGTCCTTCCTACCCTTATTCCTAATATAAGGGAATAAATATCTGCCCACACATTTCTTTCCTCATTATCGAATATACATTCTACATCATGGTTTTCTTGCTGTCTAATGCACCACTTACGTGTTTCCACAGGGTATTAGCCAGCTGCATTCAGTACACATAGTGAATTCACTGGAATGGCTTATTACCATATTAATTAATTTTTATTTTGTTTGCAATGGCTAACATGTCTTTGGAGCATACTTCATTTGCACACGGTTTACTATCATCTGTTCAAACACACTGATCTGTTTCCTGTGCCTTACTTCTGCCATGCTGGCTCAGTGAAATTCTAACATAGCATCAAGAGGGCAGGGGGAAAAGTGGGACACAACCTCAACTAGGACACAAGCAATTTTTTAATCATTCTGTTATTAAGACCTGGTTAAAATAGGTACAAGAACCATGCACTGAGGAGTTCCCTGGTCCTGAGGGAAATTACACCTTTTGAAATACCCATGTGGTCATCACATTCATCATCCACAAGGGAGTTTCCTGATTCCATAGAAAAGATGGAGGCTTCACTCCTTGAGTTAGTACTGATCTGTCTCCAGACCTATCAAGTATGTCAAGGCAATGTGGGCAATTTCATTTTCTGTATGTCTTTCCTCATCATTAGCATGGTACCAGTCTGACTGTAGTTAAGATCTGTTTCACTAGAAAGTTGTCTTGTGACGGAGACTGAAAGAAGCAAAACAAAACCAAACCTACAGGTTGTCTGTGAGATTTCTTCCTTTGGCTGGAACCTCTCTCTCCATTAATGTGTAATTCTCATTTTCATAGGGATCTGTTTTTTTCAGACAGTATTTAATTTTACTGCATCATAAGTCACCAGAAACGTCAGACTCATTCACAATCTTCCATTATGTTTGGCTTATGTAGTCTCACCTTTGCATCAAGAGGTCTCTAATTCAGAATCTACATGTTGTTACTTACTCAAGTCTAAGAAAATATTATTACATTTTTCACATACTTTTAACTTTATTCTTGCCCAATGCCTTCCTTTTATTTTTTTATGCCTCTCTCTCTGGTCACACAAAGATTCTTTTTGATCTCATTCTTCTAATTCTGTCAGGGTTTCTTCTCTGCAGCAGTACAGCACTAGGTTTTGAGAACTCAATAATTTTTCTGCTACTTTAATGAATTCTAAGTTGCTGCAGGGTGATTTTTCTGTGGTGCATGCCACGGTTAATTGCTGTAATTGTTCTCTTTCTTGTATTATTTATACCCTCACCTTACAGTGCTGTAATTCTAATAACACTTAAATTAGATCACTATGGGTCACTGGTACACCTGCTAAACTGAAAGCTTTAGGTCAAAGATTAGAAACTAAATGGGGACTCTTAGATCTTGCTGTCAGTTATAAAATTTGAAAATAGAATCTATCATCTTACCAGAAGGTAATTTCCAACACTAACATAACTTTTTTCCTTTTTGCTCTTTTAAGAGTAAGAATGAGCCATTTTCCCTACTTTAATACTATTGGGTTTTTTATAGCCTCCTCTGGCTGGTCATTTCTAATTCATTTCTTCCAGTGAAGGCCGCAAATGTTCTCTTCATTTGCAATAATTAAGCTTTCATTAACCCATACATATTTACACCAAATGTGTTGCAGTCTCCTTCCATGAAGATATAAATGGCTTTCTTGGTTTGCTGTAATACCCATTAGGTAGTGACGACAAAGCTGCAGATAACATACTATATAACATGCTGTCTGCATTTCAGTCGCAACTTCAGAACTTCTACACTCACTGACAGTTCCAAACAGTACATGCTCCCTGGGAAGACCACCCCCACCCCAACCCCTGCACACTGGGAGCAATATTTTAACTCTTTTTGATTTGCTTATCCCTAACAGGAAGAAAAAAGGGGGGGAGGGGAGGCGGGAAGAGGAGAGAGAAACAGAGAGACAGAATTATAAGCCTATAGACAATATGAATTTTCTTTAGATTCCTTTACAAGTTCTCTGTGCATAAATGACAGAACTAAAAGAACCTGGGGGGGGAAAGAAAGGGAGGAAAACAAAAAACATTGTAAGCAATCTAAGTGTGGAAAGACTAGAACTTGTAAAAAACCTCCAAAGCTGCTTCTCCAAACGAAATGGTTGTGTTAAAAAAACCCCAAAAACAACAACAAAACCAAAACAAAAAACCCACAAAACTAAACACCAAAACCATTATTCATAAAAAATGTGATTCTATGAAAACTAAGGAGATGGAATTCATCTGCAAATGTTCAGGTTTTGAGTTTTCCATATATACAGTAATAGATGAGGTGCAGTCTCCAGGTATCAAGCCTGTGCTGCAGAAACTGCCTTCCTGGTCAGTTTAGATAAGGGTTTAATCATCCCAGCTCTGCAGATAGT
Source organism: Phoebastria nigripes (assembly GCA_035582835.1). Lineage (NCBI taxonomy): Eukaryota > Metazoa > Chordata > Aves > Procellariiformes > Diomedeidae > Phoebastria > Phoebastria nigripes. The sequence continues at coordinate 1,492,207 of JAYKAV010001278.1, read as the reverse complement.
AACAATAGTCTGCCTTGCAATGGTTAGTCACTGAAAACTGAAGGGCCTAAACTTGCTATTTTGGCCTAAGTATGAATTCAATCATTTCCATTTTGATGAACTTTGTTAAAAGCATTTTTGCAAATCAAGAATATGCCACAAGGCTCTAATCTCTCCTTGTTTATGCTCTCCTTCTCTATATATGTACATGCTGCCCCTTGAATCCATTTATGACAACTTGCATATAGAATTCTCCAGCTTCACAGATGCTGATGACAGCAAGACATTGTATTTTTGCTTTCATATCAGATAATTCTGACTTTGTAAAATGTCTTGGAAATACAAAATATATTTAGATACAAAATTCCATAAAAGACAATGAACCAAAATAAAACTGAGCAAAAATTTGTAATGTGAAAATGATCAACCAAAAAAAATAAGCATTTTGATATGCAAGCTTCAGGTCTGTTACACAGCTCTTCATTGCTGATGGTTTTGGGAAAGTCTCCTTCATGAATTTTCAGTATCAGTTTCTATTTTATTTATAGGGCTGGTAAAAGGACAGAGAAGTTCCATGGAAATAAAGCAGCTCAAACAAATCAAGGTGCACATGTGCTTTTTTCTGGAAAAGATACGGAAGAAAACACTAGTCCAGAAAAATCTGAAGATTCTTGGTGCCTGCAGTTATCATTGCCTAAAACCAGTGCCTCATTCTGTTATGCGATGACTCAAAAACAAATGCACCCATTCCAACATGCCACCTGCTAAGTCATTGCAACTGCATTTTAAAGCAGCTTGTTATCATCTTACAAAAAGACCAAGGATTAAATCTTGCTCAACTTTAGAAGAATTAGGAGATGTTTTTTTACAGCCAGATTGTTTTTTGTTGCATCCAGATTGGACTACAGTATTTCTTTGTTTGCAGATTTGTTTACAGATCTTGCAATAGGACCAAAATGAAACAAGAAAGAAACCTCCACTTGGGGGAACAGGATGTCTGCTATAGCTGCATTGTGTCAGTATTTTATCTTGCAATGATTTGAAAATTGCTTTTGATACTCTTCATTCAAGATTCTGATGTGCCTGTAACTGATATGTTAGAATGAATGTCCTAATTTGTATAGTTCTTACTATTTCCTAGACCAAATAAGTACTGGACACTGGGAAAACACAAGATGCCAGAGAAAAAGCAGTTGTTTAATTTTTTCTAATGATACAGAATTTCCTTCTTAAATATCACAAGCTTAGCCCATCTCTATATATTTCAGAAGTGCTACAATAATTTATACTCCAAATGAAAATCCAGTGCAACTTGTTGGGAACTGCTGAAAACTAATAAAGTATTAAAAACTAATAAAGTACTATAGTACTACATTGGAAAGCATAGAAGAAAAAATACTAATTTATTGGATTTACTGGAGATGCTCCCACTTCAGACAAATTGGATTTTGCAGGCATAGTCTGGACTTGGAGTAAATTTCCAGCTTAAGTCTATTGCTTGGGACAATATTATTTTAAATCTTAGGTGTTGGTGTTATAATTCTCTGCAATATTGTTTATGCCTCTGCAGAAAGCTTGCATCTCATTCCCATCCTGATTTACTTGCATTTTACGCATACTTTCCACTCACGTAAGTGATCGTAGGAGATGCACAGGAAAGAAGAAACCGCACCCTGGGTCTTACTTTCCTCTTACAACTTGTTGACTTCAGGGCTATATGGAATTCACACAGAAACAATGAAAGTCAAGTTTTCAAAAGATTATGTAAAATCTCATGAATGCAACAGGACTTGCATCAAAAACATTATTTTCATTATATTTCAGTAAGACTGAATTATTTAATACATTTTGAAGACATTACTCTTGCATATGCTTAAGTCTTCCATTGAAACTTGCGCTCCTGAAATCAGTTGGGCATTTCTATAAATTATACCCTAACAGAGTGATCCCAGGCTACTGCAGAGATTGTTTACATTGTTTATACATAGACTGAGGTTGTGTTTAGGTTTGTGGTTTGGTTTGTTTTTTTTTAATTAGATGATTACTGAATTATTAATTTAACTGATTAAAGAATTATCTAGGTAAAGCCCCTTTAAAATTATTTACATGGAAGGATAAGTTCATTATAAGAAAAGCAAATCATTTAAATAGGGATTGTCTATTAATTTAAAATATAACATGCAAGAATGACAGAAATTTACAGACTCTGCACGAATTGCTAAGTTTCATAGACAAGTGAAATACTTTAACAGAAAGTACATACACGAAGATTTGCAGAAGTTAGTACACATTGCAATTAACTAGAAAGATAAATCACAAAACTCTAACTGTAGCCCCACTTGAGCCATTTTTTTGTGTTAACAGCATTGATTTTTTGTTTTTAAATACTCTTATTAAAGGTACAAAGTACCACTGAAATATCCTGATAACATCTTCATAGCCAAAAGAACAATTTTTGAAGATCTTAGAGTACCAGGATAACCCAGGGACCCCTGCAATTTATGGCTGCAAAACAGTCTTTCCCTCCAGTTGTAATTAAACAGAATACTCTGCAAAATAAATACCAGTTAGAATTATTGTTTTGTGTTGTTTATCATTTGATGTATTCTTATTTATTCAACAGCACCCAAAACTGAGCGTAACACACACCCCTCCCCAAAACAGAATACAAATCAGGAACCGTGCCAGAATTAATTTTAGACATGACAGAATGACTAGCAGTGGAAAAGGAAGCCTTGTTTCTGGGAAACAGCCACTGTGCTTCCACTCCAGAGGTAGCTTCATGCTACTGTTTTGGGAGGAGACATGCACTTTATAGCATCAAAATAGCATGTTTCTTAGAGGCACAGTTGAAAATAAAATAGGGAATTAGAAAAATGATAGAGAAAAACATTTTCCTGGGAAGTTCACATCTAATTATTTTTCAACAGATTGATTTCTCTAAACTCACCTTTTGCCTCTGCTTCAGGCTGTCCAAATCTTATTATTTATTGCTGTAATCAAACCCCTTCCTCCTAAATCTACCATTTTAGACATTTACAGCATAAAATAAGAATCTTGCTCTTCTTAAACAGCTTCATCAAATCCTCTCCTCTTCCTCCCTGAGATGGACTGCTCATATAATGCTGCCCTCTGAATCACAGGCAATGCCCTGTTCTAATTATGCTCCCCCCAAATCCTCATTTAAAATCTATATGCTAGAATCTAGCAAGGGTGGAAAAGCAAGAGTAACAGAAGTCAGGAAACCAGAAGATCCCAAATACCAGCAACACAGCCTGCTGAGGGCTTATTAGTCCTCAGAGTAGGGTGACACTATCAGGATTGGTCAGACACTGAGCCAAGGTAACAGGATCAGCCAGGAGCACACGCCCATGCCTTGCTAACTGGTGCTTCCCATGTGCCTTCTACCAGTTTCACTCCCCCGTTGTGCCCAGTTTTGTTTGTCCTGTCTTTCAAAGAAAGTAGAATACTCAGGACAGGAATGCTACCCTCACCTACTTTACTGAAGCACTATTTAAACGTTTTGTGTCATACAAATGGTCTTTATTACAGGAAAACCTGTTTTGTCACTGTATGATGACAGCTGATTCATCTTATCTGTCAAGTTAAAAGATTTAAGAAAATCTTAATCTGCTTTCTCCATTTTTGTTGGCTGTGAGCTTTTTACTTAGAAAAAGAAAAGAATCTCCCCAACAAGTTACATATTTAATGAGAGAGAACACTTACTACTGCAATCTCTCTACCACGTTATGTAGGCTGCATCTGAGTAGCAGAATCCTTCAAAGCCTTTGCTCTCTCAAATGCGACCTGTTAGGTCATGTTTACTCCTCTTTATGAGTGAAAAAGGAACCGATGAATAGATGCACTGTAAAACATTATTCAAATGGCTTTTTCTGTAAGTGACAAAGCAACCCTGAAACAAACAAAAAGCCTAATGAAAAGAGAAGAGAAAGGAAGGAAGTGGCAGGTTTGTGGGTCAGCTGGAGAGGGGGAGAGAAGAATTTGGTGACTTCCTTTTACAAACGTGAGTTTGCATGAGGAGTGTTTGAGAAATGGGACTCCATCTCTATTAATAGGAGTACAAGTTTCCAGTGGTTTCCTCAGTGTCTGCCCAGATAGGCTCTCCTGTTGCAATCATATTTTTTTCATCTGAATATACCTGCATATTCATTGCTAAGCTGATAGTGTAAGCAAATAAAGGCTAAAGTTTTAGCTCTTCATTGTGGGTGAAGAACACACCACAACGTGTATACAACAAGATGCTTCCTTGTCTTCCTTCTCCTTGCAACATGTGGGATTAATCTTCTGGTATAAGTAAGTCCTGGCTGAAGCCCATGCCTGCCTGCCACATGCTGAGCTGCCAAGAAGTTCTAGGAAGCTGGCCCATAGCAGAAGCAGGTTGCTGAAAGAACAAAGAACTGATTTAATTAAAATGGTGAATCTTCTGTGCTGTTCGATTCTCCTGGGTCTCTCTGTTATTTTGTATATGAATCTCAATTGACAATTTTGCAGTTCCTATCACATTCAGATTCCTGTCTGCCCCCCATTGTCGTCCATACCTACAACTGTGCTAGTTCCCTTGCAAGCTGTCACAAACTAGCAAGTTACCTCAGCAAGAAAATTAGATCACAAAATGGGGAGGGGGACAGTAAACTCCACCTTGTGCTTCCTTCCTGCAGTACAGATGTGGTATTGGTACCTTCATCAATTCATGTTCACCTTGAGGGTTGCTTTCTATTCAGCCCCAAACCTCTTGATGGTTCCTACTGCCTACAGCTTGATTCTCACTCCAGTTCATCGGCAGCAAACTTGCTGGCTTGTTCACAAACTCTGCCATAAGCAAGCCACACTAGCAGTAGCGTCAACTCAACCAGCTTGAGATACTCACCTCTCTAAACTCAAGCCTAGCTACCAAAGAAACTCTAGGCACAACCTTTGCAATGCTATCGTAAGCTTACTCAAAATAGAGCTTTCCAGTTTGCCAAAAAAAATGAAAAAGGTAAAAATCTGAACTTCCAAACATACAAACAGAAATGGGAGTCGGTATACTAAGTTGGCCGTCCTAGAAATGTTCCCACTGTTAGTGACAACAGCTTTGTAATTTACAGGCCATTTCTGACAAAGCAGCTAAAATTCTGTAATAGGCTGTAATTCAACACTGGGTGGCAATAACAAATTTAATCTAAAATGCTAATGTAATGCTCGCCACTCGGGCCAGTTTAAAGAGAGCAAAAGGAAGTGCTTCTGGCAGACACAGCTCACAGCAGGGCTGGAAAGCAGTAACTTCACAGTCTCACTGACTTCAAATTGGACATGAGTTTCTAGGTGCCTCCTGTGCAAAGGAGTACCTCCCCCTATATTCTGTGATCTGCTCTTTATCAGCTGATAAAGACAATCCCAGAGGTACGTGCCTACCAAATAATTCTTTCATATGGTTCATCTGACTTGGTTTTTTTTGCCTTTAACAAATATAGAACATGTAAACATATCTGAAATAACATAAAGTAACAGTCACATAAGTATTCTATGTCACCAAGCTTTTAGACTATGTTAATTACTGGTGGGKTTTTTTTCCCCATTTTCACTCTGAGCAATTTATACATCTATAAAAAGTATTCACAACAGTTCATGCAAATATGATGCTTTACATGATTTATATTAAAGTCTTATCTGTGTAGATATAAAAACACAAGTAATTAGAAACACAGCTCAAGGTCACCATTTATGGTGTATATATTTCCATTAAATTTCCTTCCATTTTTCATTTCTAGTTCATTTCATGGTATCTTCTCTTTAATTAAGAAACAACTGTGTACCATTTGCTTTTAAAATAGGTGTGCTTCCAGACCAGGCTGAAAGCTAACTGGACAACATGTATGGAGTAATTGTGATTAATGCAAAGGGTTTTTTTCAACTCAAGCTATACAGAAGGATTAATCTAGAGCTGAAATTTACTTAAAAAGAAAATATTCCAGAAAGGAAAAAGTACCTTACTTCTTTTTCTAAAAACATTTTATCTTGACCTGTCTTCCACCTAAGTTAGCACTTACAAAAATAACATTTCCATGGTAACTGTTCTTTAGCTTCATTTTTAGAGATGCTAAGGAACCTCAGCTGCCACTGATATCAAACAAATCTGTGTATGCTTCACACCCCTGAAATTCATGTTGCATATCTTTTCCAGTACAGGTGCTCATTTTTTTGTTTGTTCTTTTTCTTTAAATTCAATGCATATCTGTCACTGAAAAGTATTTGGGCTACATAATTGAAAATATATGCATGCCTGATGGTTTACAGAGCTGGTAAATAGAATAAAAACATGCTCAACTCTCAATGAGAAGTTGTAGTTAGTTAGATGCATATAAGCTTTGGAGAATGCTGCTAGAGATGTATTTAAATCTTTCAAGACTAAATACCTGTAGAAATATGTCCCTAAATTTTAGAACAGAGAGAGATCCTAAACTAAAAGATCAGCACAACTATGTGTTAGCTCATCATCATAAACATACTTTTTACTATTATGTCCCAGCATATATTATATCTATAAAGCATACATTACCACACAAACTGAGACTGAATAGTGAAACCACTAGCTACAACAGACAGGAATTGCATTATAGCATTTCACTCATAATATAACTCAGAACATCCCAAGAGGCTATTACCCTTGTTTATAATTATTCAAAATATTTTATTCTTGAAGAGTGGTTATGGACTATAGCAACAGTATTAACTTGGTTCTCATGACACAATAGAATGCATTTCATAAATGACAGATGAAATATATATTCAAATGTGGATTAAAACTGTAGGAGACTTGCATGGCAGTGCCAGTAGATATAAGAAAAGAAAACCCAAATGCTGATAACCTCAGGGAATTAGCTTATCTCTTAGGTAGTTGGCAGGGTGTAGATTAGTTTCATTTCTTTGAAAACCAATAGAAAAATGGGGAATGAGAACTTGATCTTATAATATATTCAAATTTCTATGGAAGTTTTGGGCAAGACTTCTGTTATTTCCAGTTACCAAAAAATGAACTGAAAGTCCTTCTCCAAAAATCAGGCCAAAAAAAGGTAATTTGCTGAATATTTTGTAATATTGATTACAAAAATCACCCTTCTTTTCCCATTTTTGAGAAAAAACAAAGTAAAAGAGGACTGATTATCAGCAAAAGACCACAGCTGCTGCCATTTACCCAATCATCTTCCAGACCATATTCCACACAAATTCCATAAATATCACAGAAGGACTGAGACCACATAAAAATGAAGACTTTTTTCAGAAAAACTGCAGGGTGGGACTGTCATCACTGAAAAGGTTTTCTTGAAGGTTTTATTTATGAATTTAGAGTGAAGGTTTTTGTGTTTGTTTGGTTTTTTGTTGTGTTTTGGGGGTTTTTTTTAATGAATGCAGAGATATTGGAAAATAGAATGTCAATATCTAGAAAACATTGTATGTCATTTCTGTAGGCTAGCACAGCTCTTTCCCTGAATAAAACAGATTTAAAATTAGATAAATTTTGCATTATCTTTACCTAGGATCATTCAGCCTATCATCATGCCTTGTGTTTAACAATATCTATAGATCTTTTACAACTATCAATTAGGAAAAACAAAAACCAAACCACACACAACTGTATCAAAAGTGGTATTTTTCAGTCCCTGAAAATCTACATGCATGTTTTATCAGATAAATTAAGATATTATTTGACTGCTTTGCCAATACTGTAATCTTTACTATAATTTTAAAAATAAATTTTGTATTGAAATGCCTGTGCACTTCCATTTACAGGACTATTACAGCATTGCAGACTACTATTCTTCAGTAATAAACCACATTCTTTAACCGTCTTGATACGTAAAAGAGGTACGTGTCCTTCTTGTAACAATTCTGTAACTTCCTCCCTACATCACTGAGGCTCATGTACAGTTGTTCAATATTTTAGAAGGATTGGTATTTATATATGCATATTATATGTATTATTATAGATAATTATACATAATTTATTACATAGTATATATTACACATAAATCTCTTCATTGATATACAGAGATACTTTTAATGTGTTTATTTCCCTCTTCTATTCTTTTATTAATATCCTYGGCTAGAAAAATACATTGGCAAACATTTTCAAGAAACTGAATAATCTAAATGAGTGAGTGAATATTGAAAAAAGTTCTAATTGATATCTCTTTCAATTTTTAAGTATCTTTTCTTAGAATACGTTTTCTTTTTCTTTCTGCTTTGTTTTCATTATTTTTCTAATGAACTCCAATGGTAATTGAATTTTGGATACCTAAACAAGATGTTAAGGACCTTTATTTTGGTACAATACTCATCATCCACCTGGGAATCTCAAACAATATTAAATAGGTCTAATTAAACTGCCTGTATAATAGCATGCTGGGCACAGAGAATTTTATTCCTCATTTACAGTTAAGTTAGTTTTAGAATGTATTCCTGTTCCAGTATTTACAAAAAAACTCTGATTTGAATTTCTTTAGGTAGTTTTCCCCAATACTTTCAGAGGCATTTAGTCTAAGGTAAGTTGACATGCAAGYAGTTGCATGAAATCACATTACTCTTAGATCACTGTGGACTTTTTTTGCTCCCCACCAAAGCAATCTCTGAAAGAAGCATTGACTTGCATGGCAATGTAATGACACTTCTGGTATTTTCCATGGTGTGGAATGACTGATTCACCACAGGTTAAAGACTCTGTGCAGTTTCTCTCCCTGCTGTTTCATCCTCCTTTTTTGTCCTCCCTAACTGTATCTTTGCTTAAACCAGTGTGATTCATTCTCTCCTTCAGACCTCTTTCTCCCCTCCTGCTCACTCCCCCACCCCTTTTGCCTTTCATCGTCATCCCAGTCATCATCTGCTACTTGGGTCTCTACCCAGAAAGCAGAGCTATGACTGCCACAAGAGCAGACAGAGATGGGCTAGAATCAGAACAGACGGTAGAGGGTATCTAAATTATAACAAACAACAGATAGGATACAGTCAAATAATTGATTTCATGTGTCGCTAATCTAGTTACCAATTTCTTCATCCTGCTAGCCTTTGCATCTCCTGAAGACTGCTGCCCACTCACCTCTGCTCATCTGATTTCTCCCTAACATAATTTTATAATGTAATACAGATTATACTTAACAAATAAGAAAAGGAAAATAAGTTAGCATTTAAGAGTTTTTAACCTACTAATTTTACAGAACTGGGATGGAGAGCAATCAGAAAAATAAGCTGAGAAAACTAGAAGGTAGGAGATAGAGGCAGCAGACTCACACCATAGCTTGTGGGAGGCTAAAGGCAGAGATTTCTTTATCTGGATTGTCAGCAACCAGATGGAGAGGATATTTTATTGGATTGGGCCATTTGTGAGCAGCATTTTATATTGGTGGGTATGACTACAGGCATTCTTTGTTAAAAAGAAGTTTGGGTAGCAGTCATAATTCAGAGTGCCAGATACCAGAAATCAGAGCAGTGACGCTGAACAATACAATACAGAATACAAGCATGTATGCCGTTCAGAGTGCCCCTGGAAATCCTCTTTTTATTCTCCAGCTACTTTAAAGATACCTTTAGAAAATGGACTGTAAATTTTTGAGAAAGGCTGAGGAAGACTATTCTACTCCATGTACAGGAAGTTAGTTCTGTCACTTTCCTTTTCCCCAAAAGGCCTGCTCTAAAATAATGCGTCTCTCCTTCCTCATCTGATAAGGAACAATCACAAAATTCTAAGATAATGAAAAATACAGTGAGGAACCCATGATATAAGAGAACTCGTACAGCAAAACAATGCCATTGTCAAGTTTATAGAAACAAGAATATACATGTTCTGCTAGATGCTTTAAAAGTCTCTTTCTGAACACACAATTCCCTAGGGGTGAGAATTACATTTGCCAAGTTTATCCTGAAAGATGTTAGATGTAAATTATATTCCTCTGTATTTATTGTACTATTTGACTACAACGTTGAACAGCCTGGCTCTACAACTTCTACCACTTATCACACTCACACTGAAGCACAGAACTGCAGCAATTTGATGAATTCCCATATGGTATTCAATGTAGTTTGCCTTACTAAAGGAAAAAAATGTTATTGTCTACCTTGCATTGTAAATATTTGCCATAACTGATATGTGTCCGTGTGTACCTTGATTTCATTAATAGAAGCAGGTTGTCTTGCCACTCTTCAGGTACGAAAATGCTTAATAATTGTAATAAAAACCTCCATTTTCATTTCACAATAAAATAACAAGAACGTGAAACAGCAAAGCAAAGCTTCTTAAGTAGAAAATACACTTCTGTAGATCAAATGATGCTGTGCTGCTTCTTTATACAGCTGTCCATACAAGCACAGTAAATCCTATGATGGAACGGACAAATTTAATTGTAATTTAAAATAAGCATGACACATCTGTTACCATAGAAGTTTTCCTGAACTTTCAGGTGATCCTTGTAACAATAATATCACGAAATACTGCTTCACAGTTGCAAATCACAAAAGACATTCACCTCACAATAACTGTAGTTAAAACTTTTCTCATTCTCCATGTTTGTAGTTAGCTCTATTATGTCCATAATATCCATGTAACATTCATGCAACAATAGTATACTTGTCACACTGCACTGTACTATTAAATACAAGAAAACAGGGTACTCAGGATGTGTTTGTGTTCAGTCCTGCCCTATGTAGAGAATACAGGTCTTCATGAAGACTGTTTTAACATTGAAATGCAAAGTTATAAATGGCTACTTTTAGTAAGCAGATGTAGTCATGAGAAACAAGTAGATCAGGAAAGGGTCCATGTGAAAGAGGCAGTCACTAACAAAGGAACATCCTGCAATTTGATCATATCTGCCAGTAAGAGTAACTTAATAAGAGTATTGAATATCACACCCTGCAGTCTCATAGAGGCAGCACGCTAGCCTAAACAGTTTTTATTAACAGGTTATCAACCTGAATATTGCAGACACATCCAAAGATGCATTCTCGCGATTTTCCTGTGCCTGTGTAAGGGGTGTCCTGGTTTCGGCTGGAATAGAATTAATTTTTTTCCTAGTAGCTGGTATAGTGCTGTGTTTTGGATTTAGCATGAGAATAATGTGATAACATACTGATGTTTTAGTTGTTGCTAAGCAGTGTTCATACTAAGTCAAGGAGTTTTCAGCTTCCCATACTCTGTCAGCAAGGAGGTCCACAAGAAGCTGGGAGGGAGTCTAGCCAGGACAGCTGACCCAAACTGGCCAAAGGGATATTCCATACCATATGATGTCATGCTCAGTATATAATCTGGGGGGAGTTAGCCGGGGGCCAGCGATTGCAGCTCGGGGACTGGCTGGGCATCGGTCGGCAGGTGGTGAGCGGTTGCATCACTTGTTGTTCCTGAGTTTTATCTCTCTCTTTTTTGTTATTTTCCTTTTCATTACAGTTTATTATTATTATTATATTTTATTTCAATTATTAAACTGTTCTTATCTCAACCCATAAGTGTTCTCACTTTTACTCTTCCAATTCTCTCCCCCGTCCCACTGGGGCAGGGAGTGAGCGAGCGACTGTGTAGTGCTTAGTTGCCGGCTGAGGTTAAACCATGACAAGGGGATAACAAAACCCATTTTCTGTAACAATATAGAATATCTGTGTGCTGATGTTGAGAACAACTGGCTGAAATACTATTGACCTACATAGGATTAGTCATATTGTGCTAACAGAGACTCAAAGATGTAGGGAGGGGAGGATGGGACTTGGGGGACACACATAAAATCAGCTAACGTGGTGACATTTTCATACTGGATTAATGAAACTAAATTTGCTCATAGAATTCCAGTTTAGTACACTTCTAGCAGAGCAGAAAAAGTAGATTTTTTTTTTTTTTTTAAGTGAGAAACAAGAATCCTTACCTTTCTGTTGAGTCTTCCAGCAAGTCTACTAATTATTACAAGGTTTTTTAACACTATGTTCTTGTGTTGTAACTGAGACCTGCAAACTCACTCAAATAGGCCATGAGAAATTAGAGGATTATGAGTTTCTCTCTTAATTCCCAGGTGGTAACAATCTGTCTAAGAAAAGTGCTCACATAGCTCCCRTTACCAGATTATCCCCCCACCTTCCAGCCTTTAATGAACGTAACCTCCAAATGCCTTTGTAATACCAGGAAGAGCCTACTATTCTCATTCTGCTATGCCTACAGATTCAGAGGCAGTGAGGCACCTGGCTCTGGAGGGCTTACTGATATCACAGAACTTCTGCTGCTTTAGCTGGGCTGGGAGACTTTCTCATGGAGAATCAGAACGTCGTGGCAGTGAAAGTCTTTTTGATGGCCTATGTACTTCAGCTCTCTCTTTCCATAGCAGAGTTCCACTAATACAGGAATATCAGTGGAAACTCTGTGAATGTTTCATACCCACCTGACTGTTAACTACAAGGGAGATGGCAACCCTCTCCCTTCCTCATTCTTCTTAGTCACATCGTTTAACCTCCTTTCTTCCATCTACTCTTTTTCATCACTCTAATGTAACTGTTCAGCTCAGGAGAACTTTGATCATAGAGCTAGATGCTGTACAAAATTCCAATTATGCAAATCTCACTCATATTGACGCTGTGTTGAATTTTTCATTGCTCCATTGTTCTCCCTTTTGGGAGTCATTTATTCTGGATCAAATCAGTATAGTAATGCTTTACCTCCACTTTGAAATGTGAAAAACACGTAAGAATTAGGCCAATTGACTTAAGCATTGTAGAGTTCTGTAACATTTAAATCCACAGGTTTATTCATACGTATAGAGCTTGTTTTTGCCTTTTATTTTTGTATTCACACCTACATATGTATAGTACAGAAGATCATATGTGCACTATACTCTAAGACCGTCTGCGTTTTTTCTGTATTTCCTTTCTACTTCAGTCTGAATTCTGTTTCCATCTGTTCTTATGGCTGTCAGCCTGCAGACATTCTAATTTTGTGATCACCTGTTCTCATGTAATCCTCATTTCTTTTAGCATTTCTTCTTCCTTTCTCAGAAAAATCTGTATGCTTCTGACATCTGTTCCCCACCATTATCTTTTATGAACTCCCAGGCAAAAACCCATTCAGAGATGTTGTCAATGTCAACCTGCTCTGTCAAAATACTACACTTGGCATGTCTGACAGCCTGCAATGTGCTGACCTTCAYTGTGTCAATGACCTTGAACAGTATCTTTTTATTTCACAGCTCTTGTACGTACTGACTTTAGCTTTTCTTAAACAATAAAATCACTAATACAATCCAATAACCATTACTGAACTGACCACCCTGCACAAGAGACAGGAACTAATGCAGTCCTTATTTAGTCAGTGAGAAATTCAGCTGAAACACAATAATGGCTCAACTCAGGTAAGTAATGAAACCAAAATACTCCTGCCTTTTCATCTGAAAGAGACTGAAATGTCTTTTCCCAAGATCACAGCATGTGATCATGTGATCACTGAATTCAGAAGGGACATGTGGACACTTCAAATCCCAATACTGTTCCCTAGACACTGGACCAATTTTTCAAAACTTACTCTTCTGCTCTGTTAGGACTCAAACTGTACATTTTCACTCCTGAAAGGAAGAAAGCTACTTCATTTATCATGAAAATAACTTGGAAGTGAGAGCATTCACAATCTTCCTATTTACCTTGTACAAAATAAATAAAAAGGTCAATTCAATGTCCACAAAGCAGATAACCTCATTCACTGCAGAAAAACAAGATTTGGCAACCTACGTTATTACTGTAAGAATATTCCTAAAATGCTGTTTCTCAATCAAAGTTCCAAACACATAGAGGCACAAAGGCCTTCACATTCTCCTATATTTTCATAGCCCTGGGATTAAACAGTGCATAAACTGTAAGCATTTCATTTGCAACTGTCAGGCTAATGAACAGTGAACTGCAGAATATTTCTCTAACTGGAGGTCTAATTGACTCATAGTAAGTGATATTAAATGATCCCATGGCACCTGAGCACTGTTGGGACATATAGATTTTAACATTAATTTTATCTGTATTCCCTGTAGCAGCTGTCTACATTGTTGCCATCTTAAGAAGACATCTTATTTATTTTAAGAAAAAACACTGTTCAATGACTGCAAGGATAAAATAAATATCAATTTTTATAATCTCTATTATACATGCAAAGATTTGTCATAGAATGCTTCTTTTACCTTACATTTTAATACAACCAAAAGTGAGTGTGCTACTCTGGGAAAACTGGTAGATTGCCCTTTGTTATTAGAAAGATGTTGCCATTTTTGGAGTGCACAACTAGCTGCACTATGATTTTCTGAAAGTTTCTGCAAATCAAGCCTTCTCATATGCTTTCAATGACACTTGCTTTCAGAAATTTGAACCAAAATTTTTGTTAAAATTATATTGTAATTTTAAAACTCTGTCAGTAAAGGACAAATTCTACTCTTTTATTATTACTATAGATATTGTATATAGATATTACTATGAATTTTATCAATTATCATTTGAGATTGCTTTGCTGAAAACATAGTCACATATTTAAAAAAGAACGGTACTGAGGTTTTTTCCTCTGACGTGCAGCTTGTAATTGCCTCATAATAGGTATCATAACTTCCTTTGCGTCTTTATCAAACCTGATTTTAGAGTTTGTGGTAGATTGCTAATAAGCAGCAAAGCTAGAAATCAGGACCCTAACGCTTTGTCATTCTTCTCAGTAGATGCACCAAGGAAAGGTAAATGGGTGAAATCTAGGATTGCTTACTCGCTCTTTCCTTCTGTATGTATTGGTGTGTGTGCATGTGTGTGAGTAAAAGGGAAAGTGTTAATCAAATAAAACAGCTTTTTACCACCGGTCTTTCATTGTGGTTCCAGGCTAGTCTAGAGAAACTGCTAGGAGATGGTTTTTTAGCTTACTGTTGCTGTATGCAGGCTCCTATGGGCTTGGAACATCACCTTTCTCCTGAATTTGCTGGCATGTAACTATACAGAGATAATGCTTTCATCRTTCCTTAAGATATTCTCCAGGGGTTTGGGTTTGCTTCTTTTCTGATACGTTCCAAAAGCAGAATCTGGTAATGTGTCCTTGTGGGAATATAGAAAAATCATCATAGAAAGAATATAGACCCTATATTGAAGGTAGATCATGTTATGATGGTGATTACTTCTATTTACACTTAAACACAAGATATGTATGAGTCCCACCTCCTCTAATACCGAAAGTTCAGCACAGTTTTCCCAGCTCTTTTAACTTTCCTCTTAAGGACCTGGGGATCCCTTTCAGAAAAAATAATGTATAGATCTAAAGAAAGAAAAAAAAAAAAAAAAAAAAAAAAAAAAAAAAAAAAAAAAAAAAAAAAAAAAAAAAAAAAAAAAAAAAAACAAACAAGAAAAGGATAAACAGGGAGGAAGGGGACAAAAAAGAAATTTTTTTTAAAAGCTTTTTTTTTAAAAAAAGCAGAACAGTTATTCTCTTCTTGTAGGAAACAATTTCTGATAATGAGCTTTCAGCAGGAACCTTGTTTTATTCCTAATTGCTATATGGCAAGATTACTACAATTATTACAGATTTACTACAATTGTCAATTGTTTGTTTTAACAGAACAAAAATTCTCTCTACCTTTTAAGATAGACTTAAAATGGGGAAATAAATATCAGCTGTGGTGCATCACTGACTGTGACTTGTAGTTTAACCATCACATTAAATATTTTAACTAAAACTTGAAAAACAAACTGCAGTATTAGTAATGCAGTAATCATCTTCAGGTTGTCTGCTTTTTTAACTCCAGCCTTCTTCACTCAGGGGAAATATAGTTATCCCATATTCATGATGGTTTTACTAAAATCATTTCCTGAGCCTACAGGAAAGTCTTAATTACCTAACCTTAATTTTAACTATTGCTAAAAGATAATCAATTTTATCTTATAAACAAAATAGGTTAATTTAACTCATTGAATGTGTCTGAATATTAATAGTGTCTTATTTACATATTCTTCCTGATTAGCAGGCATGTAATAAGGAAAAAAATGAAAACAGCACTTGAATGAATGGGAAAAAAAAAAAAAACAAATGAAGGAAACTGAAAAACTTGAAAAGAATGGCTAAGAATACAGGGGAAGATGAAAGTGCAGTACTCCCTGGGTAAAGGTCTCGAGCACAGCTGCATGCATTTGCTCTGTGTTTGCAAATAAATTTATCAAAATAGCATCCTGCATTTATGTAAAAAGATAACCTTTGTTGTCAGTAGCAGCAATGATATCTCATCAGTCAAAACCCTGGTATTCCAGTTTTAAGCTATCATCAAAAAGACATATATGGATACCATTTGTCTACACGGAATACACCATAAATATAAGCAATACATGATATTATTATTTTGTAACCAACTCACCATCCCAAGAGGTGTAGTTTATGTGTAAACATATTTCATTCCTCCATGGAAACATTCATGTAGGTGTCTAATCTGATGGTTCAGACTTTCATGTTTGCTTACCCTCTGTGCAGTCTTACAGAAATCAACATCACAGCATAGCTCTGACATTAATACAGTCACAATGTAACCCTGTTCAGAAATTGTAAAACTGTGTAATCTCACTTCAAATTTAAGGGTGGAACAACCTTTCCTATGTCAATAGGCTGAGTATATCCCTGCTATTACAAGTGTCTCATTCATACCATTAACTTAAAGACAGGTTTTTCAGCTTTCCCCAAAATTAACAATTTTGTGGCCAAACAAGTTTTGCATTATACAACACAAAAATTACAAGTTATTAATATTGGTATATATTTGCATATATATTTACATATACACACCCAAAAGACAAAAGCTCTGAGCTGTTCTGATAAATATATTAAAAACAAATATTGAGACATTCCTCTTACTCAAAATCTTTGTTTGCATTGTATTACAAATTTGGCTCTTGAGAGGCTGAGCATAATGAATGCTTTTTCATGTCTGAGAATATCCATAAAAATTAAATGTTCCATAGGCATTTCCTGGTTAACTATTTTGCTTAATCAATCAATAAATGGAGTAGGACAGCTCAACTAGGTACAACTTCAGTATTTCTCTTGCCTTTGAATTACATTTCATCCAGATGTAATGTTTTCCCCCCTCCCTTACTTTCCTCCAGTTGTAGAACTCAATTTTCAAGTTCCAATGATTTCATCACAGAAAACAATACAGCCTTGACAATAAGGTTTTATTAACCTTTATTGTTCTAAAGCCTACATCTGAGATGAAATTCCATGGTGTTAACTGTCAAAGGTTAAAAAAGCAATTGCTGCTTCTAATGAGTATCTGAAAGATACTCAGTTGTATTTTCCCCTAATACACTTAATACTGAAGGAAAATGCAAGCTTACAATAACTGGAAGTAGGAGACTTTTTAAAACAAATCCACAGTGCAGTCATTTTTTCATTTTCTCAGAAACTAGACCTTAATTTAAAGGGGAAACTTTTATAGTTAAATAGTTTTGTCTTGCCTACTCTATTTATGTAAATTTTCCTACTAGTTTACATATCTAAAACTAAATAGCAGACTTGCACTTTATTATGGAGGAGAGGTACGACATTTCAGCAGGGGTTTCTTCCTGCATTAGCACTGAACCACACTGAACTTCCATGGAAAGCATAGCACAACCACTTGTTTTAAAAAGCAACAATTGAATGGGTCAGTGCCTCAGAGAGGTAATGATCTATATCTCATAAAACAGCTTGACCTGTTTCCTACTTATTTTGCTGAAAATTCTCCAGTGAACCCATTGATAAAGCATAGCCAAGGGTTGCAAGAAGGTGGTGCTTTCAACACAGAATCACAGCCTAGAATCCTCTCCTGAAAGTAAATTTCTGCCTCCATTTTTATAAAACACAGACAGAAGATGAGGTCCAGGGATGCAATATGAAGGAGGCCAGGAGGGTTAATGAAGCCAGGATAGTGGTTAGGGAGCTCTTTCTAGAAGGCAAATCTTGAGTCATAGCCTCTGATGATTTGAACTGAATTGTTTTATGAAAAGTGACCATTTAAAAAAGGGGCATAATTATAGGCTGTGATGGAGCTCAAACCTACTGGTCTATGTTTTGCCACACATCATACAACTCATGGTAATTCACCCAACAGCTCAAAAATTTCACTGGCTTTAGGTTGGATATGCTAATCTTCCTATCACTGATAAGATACAAGTGCAACACTTGGGCATTTTAATCTGCAAATTGTTGTTGCCCTGGAGCAGAATAGAGGCAACCTCTGCAGTCCAAGAAAATGTGCTGCTGTCTGCACACAGGATGTGATCTGCCTGCCACACATCACAGGATGTAAGGGGGGAAGGAGAGTCTTGTTTCCAATCAAGCCATCATCAGAGTTCCCACTGATGGCAGCAGTACCAATCTTCAGCTCAGCTAAGCATACGAAAAATATTCTTACCCAGTGATACAAGCAAGACTTCATTACACAAGTCCTGAAGTGCACATTGATGATACTTCGATTTGAGAAATTCAGTTATCTTCATCATAGGCTACAACCTGTAACTTTTATGTTTTGGTTCTCTTCCATTAAAAGACTCAAAATCTATAAAAAAGTAAACATACTTCCATGTGTATTTCCTCATACCGAGAATCCAAAATAAATAAATAAAGGTTCTTATGCTCATTAACTTTGTTTCCTTTTTTAAATATCAGCTTCTACTTCATAGGCTCAGTGGTACAGTATATAAATGAGGCATGAAATGAAAAATCCTTGCCTTCCCAGTGGAGCACTGATCACGCTCACTTGCAGAGTGCCAGGTTAGGACACCTACTGCCAGAAACAGCCAAACAGGCTACCTAGTACTGGGATGAACTGTAAAGCAGAACAACAAGGCTCGGAGGAGACAACCAAGGACACTTCTCTCCCTCATTTGATGTTTGTACCAGGGCCAATTACAAGAGCAGGGCTTGCAGGCAGATGCTCTTTCTAAACCTTCTGAAAGAAAAAAAAGGACAATATAAGGACATTGGTCTGTAAACTCTTTGCCACAGTGAACAGATGTTGTCACTCTTCTAATGTAATGTTGACATTTCATCTCTTCTGTGCTAGGAGCTCTGGGAGAAGCTATGCTTTATCCTGCTCCTTTAGTGATAAGAACGAGGAAATAGGTATGCTTAGCACAAGAGAGAGAAGTGTTTAGCAAAGAGACTATATAGTAACGTGTGATTTCCTAAGGTAGGAACTGCTAGAGAATTTACAGACTAGAATATCGTAAGTGTGAAGCACTAGGAAAGAAAAGGAGGAATGGTATACATTGAGATGCCTAGATCCTATGTAAATTCAATAGTAAGGAAAGAGTTTTAAAGGAGGAAACTATTTTTTTATATCCAAGGAGAAGATAACAACTTTTCCTTTAAAACTTGAAAGGGGTTATACCATGCCTCCATAAGCTAGCTGTGATTACAAGTAAAGCTACTTATAGAAATCATTCAGTCTGCCCGTGTTTTTCTTAATATATATAAACTAA
This sequence comes from Phoebastria nigripes, assembly GCA_035582835.1. Lineage (NCBI taxonomy): Eukaryota > Metazoa > Chordata > Aves > Procellariiformes > Diomedeidae > Phoebastria > Phoebastria nigripes. The sequence continues at coordinate 1,472,749 of JAYKAV010001278.1, read as the reverse complement.
ATATTTTGATCATCTAAACAAAACCACATCAAAACACTAAAATATTACAAACATAATCTAAAAAAACCATTAAAGTAGAAAGTATAAGAGTTTCTGGGAGGTAGGGAAGAGTTCTTTAGGATTTTTTTTTTACCAATTTGAAGAACTGTGAACATGAGTCCACAACTGAAAAGATCATTTGTCTCAGTGGTCAAACATCTATCTATACAATTAGTTTCAGGGTTTTTTTAGTTTTCTTGCAAAGTCTGTGATGTTCCACACTTGTTCCTTTTCCTAGCTCAACAGCATGGTCAATTCTTTTATTCACCAGGCATCTGGAGGAAGCTGTGAATCAGTTTTCCTTGTAAAGGATTAGGATCTGCTCTAACTCCCTTTGGAATGCATGTTTCAAGGAACTGAATTGGTTTACTCAGTATTTTTAACAAATGCACACAACAGTGACGAGAAATACTAATTTAGTTTACTGCTATACACTGTTTCATGGAACTAATTGCACTACACTGCAACAACAAAAACTTAACCCTCAAAATCCATTCCCTAGACACACCTATATATTTACATATGTTTGTGTCCATGTGTATGCATATATTTACATGTGTTTATAAAGCAAAGACAACATTCTATTATAAATAAAAAGAAACTCATTCATGGATGTCGCTGGTATCTCTGGACAGCTATAGCTCTTTTTAAATCAGGTAAAAGTTGTTTGGGTTAAATAATGTTCATGAAACACACAAACATGAATTCAGCTGCCCATCACAACAGGGAGTAAGTGGATGGGAGATGCTAATGTACTCGAATAGAGAGGTCCCTATACACCCTGACATGTTTATTGGAACAGCAAGTGAATGAGAGTGCTGTTAGTCCCAGGCAGGGACAATTTACAGTCAGTCAGGTCTGTAATGATTCCTTCTACTTACAAGGTTTCAAACTAGGAGTTATACAAGTAGTTAGACTGGGTAATTACAATGATCTCTCCAGCATTACAAACTATAAATAGAGGAATCACTCAGCATTCTGTTCAAGTTGCCTGCTTTTTCGCTTTTGGACTTTTTCTTTAATCTGCTATAACCAGTTGTCCAAGGATCACACATATATGTATCTCTACACCATTCAATTTATAGCTTATGCTTATCTTTCCATCCAATGTCAATCTGATGCTAAATTTCTTCTTTAGTTTTGATTTGTCAGCTTGCATTCCTTTTTAGGTGTTTTTGTGATGTAAGCACATGAACAAAGATTTCTCTCTGAATCTCCCTTTCCTTTAAGCCATTTAAGCCATGCGTAGGCTATAAGCTTTCACAAAACAAAACAAAAGTTGAAGGTTAGTTACTTTGAATCAAACGTTCCATTACTACAGAGGCCTAAGTGGTTGGAGTCGTTCTAAATGTAGTGCAAAGCTGATCTTCAGTAATTTGTACCACTGCAAGAATTATTTCATTGTTTCTACCATTAAGGTTTAAAATCTCCCTTGCTGTTCCAATGTGTGATTAGAAGTAAAGCAATGTTTCAATGATTTCTTATACCAGAATTGTAGTGCTTTCACAAATAAAAAATTTCCTGGAAGGGAGAGGAACTATTTTCTAAACTTCTAAACTGAACAAATAAATACACACACTCAGGAATGACCTAGCTTAAAAAAAACCAAACAAATAAAAAAAAAACCAAAACAAAAACAAACCACAACCAACACTTGTGGGAAGACTCCCTGCATATCTATATAAACCAAATGTGGAAGAAGTTATGTTACCATCTAAAAAATGGTCAGAGGTGGTAAATTTCCATTAAGCAGCATTGCAGCACACTCTAGTTTTTGCTGTCTCTAGTTCTAGGTAAAATAAGCAGTTGCTTAGGATAAGGCTGACAAGACAATCTGGTATCGTTGCTCCTTGCTCCTGGAAGCCCCATGTTTACTGCTGCTTCTGCCCACACTAAAGCAGGTACTAGTTATGTGAGACAACTGCTACTACTGATATTACTGTGTATAATGTGTGTGTGTGTGTCAGGAAATAATAAAGCATTCCAATGCCTTTATGAAAATGCCAGCTTTTAAGTTTTTCTGAATCAAAATGTCTTTAAAAAGAGGAAAATATCTTCAGGGCCTTACACTAATGTTTTCATCATCTTCTGTTTCTCACATATCTCCACCTGCCTCATAAAATTAGTAATATAATGTATACACAACCATGGGTCAGTCCCTAACTGCGTTCAAGCTAGTGCTAAAGAAGCACTAAAAAATAGCATTTCTACAGAGAGACAAGTTGTGGGACAGTCACCTTGATCTTGATCATAGAAGCCAGTTAAACAAGGATGTATTGAAATGCAAATATATCAATTCCACAAGTGTTTCTGTGAATACCTGTTGAAGAMATTTTCTTCAAAAGCTATTAAAGAATAGGTTGGTTTTGCATCAAACCATACATAAGAACACAATGGGCTCTGTTAAATAAAGATAAGGGAGAGGAATAACTTTATTAAAGGCATGACTGCATGAAACAAGGTTGTGCATTCACCACTGTTTGACGGTAATTATGACTTATAGAAAAACAGCATGTTCCTGGTGAATTAACACGGTGACTGCTGAATTCTTTTATATTTTTCTTTCTGATTTTAACCCTTTTTATTTCCTTTTGAATATTTTGGAGGGTTTTATTTAATATATGGCAACATATTTTCAGTAAGCACATGACAGCAAGAAGGAAATAACCAGGGATGGGTGTAAGTGTTACATGCATTCCAGCATACTCTAGTGGTAAGGTCTCACTGCAACTTTGTGGTCAAGGGACGACAGTGAACAATGGAGCTTTGCAGGTACTTGGAAACACATCCAAAGACATATTTGGAACTTCAGTTAAATCCAGTTTGCATAACCATTTCTACACAGACAAATAACAAAACAGGAACAACCTATCTGAATGCACTCAATGAATTCCCACTCAGGCACAGCCTCACTTTTTTTATTCACAGGAATGTCATGGAAATAACCAGAATTACAATTTAGATCAGGTCAGAACAGAAGCAGCTTATTACTCTAGCTATAGGAGAGAACACTGAGCAACGGAGTGACAGGCTCTGCTGATAAGAACTCTGCCGAAATGGGACAGTTACAGAATCTATACACTTCTAAGTTATACAGCTCCTTCACCAAAACTCAGTCAGATGAGCTGAATGTAGTAAATAACAACAGCAATTGAAAACCTTCAGATGAAGAGACTCTGGACAGCATATCCTTTTACAAAGAATCCACTCCTTTTACGAATAAGCCACTCCTTTGTTAATTAAATGTGCTGACTGGCAAGACCATTAGCTGCAAACGTTTCTTAACTAGCCAGGCCTGCAAAGGGGTATGAAATGTTAACTATTTTGCTTCCACAGGAGGCTATGGCTGAGATAGGAGATATGCTGTTTGGTATTTTAATTTGCTTAAAACCTGATTTTTAAAATCCCAACCTACAGCTTTGATGCCACAATGATTTCTGTCCCATACAGCTCTGTAGTATAAAAGAAAACTCCGCATTTGCTAGAGCTCTGGAGAGGAGAGTTGGATAAACCCAGAACCAATGCCCCTCTTGGATTTCTACTCAGTCTACGCCAGCACTGTCTGTTAGACACTGAATAAGGATGCGATTGCCTGAGCCACAGAAAACTGACACATTAGAGAAACTCGAAACATTGAAGAATCATGAATCAAATTTACRCTTGCCCTCCAAAAAATAGCAATTGGCATCTTGCAAATACAAGGCACGTGTTCCTTTCAGTTGTTATTTGAACTTCTGATGAACATGTTGCCATGTTTTGCTCTGCAAAGAAGGCAACTTCAGCTTCCACTTCACTAAAGGAAGCTGTGCTTTTCACAGGAACCCAAGATTCCAGGAGACGAAAACCACCAGATTTTACAGGCTTGATAATATTACTTCCACAAATAATAGGCATCTTAAAAGAACTACATAAACTCTGCACTAAGTTGAACTGTATATCTCACTCATTTTTTGATACAGTGACTAAATCAAAAGGAGATTGAAAGAAGGAGATAAGGAAAAACAATTGATATGAAGTTTGATTATGTTTTTTCTCACTAAAATGAAAACTCAGGAGCAAAAATAATCTTGTGAAATGAACAAAACATGGCTTATTCTATTTTAGAGAGGTTTAATTTTTCACTTTTGTAAAATTTCAGTTTTGAAGCGTTTCTCTCTTGAAATGTGCTAATATGTAATGTGAAAATGTTCATTTTAAAAAATTGACTTTGAAATTTTTTTTTTTTGCAGCACTTTTTTCATGTTTGTTTTTTTTTTTTTTATTCTGGGATATTTTTCAAATGAAACTATTAACATATGCTGATTTCAAGACAGTGTCAGGCCACTGAAATCTTTTTTTTTTGCCTCATCTAGATACTTCCCTTTAAAGCTTAACTCATTCCTATGCAGAAAGTGTGGTAATAGGAGTGAGTTTTATCAGTGTAGTGAATACTAACAACCTCACTGTATGTTTTGTCGACTAGTACTTTGCTCAACGACCTGCTTTATGCTTGTTTAAATAGTTTTGCAGCAGAAAGTTTGATATTATTTCCTATTTCACCGTATTTCAGAAAAATATGCACAGCTTTACATTTTTAGAACAGATCTGGAAAATATTTTAAAGCACTTCTTTGAAGACCATTTCCAGAGTATTTGATTATCTAAGTAAAGAATGAACATCCAAATGAGCTTTGCTAACATACACACTTCAAATCTATCATCAGAGGCTTCCAGTTTGGCACTGTAATCTCATTGTGTCCTTGGAGGCTTGGAAGAGGGAATGTGGGGAGGGAAGGTAGGTAACCAGAAAATCCAACATGTTTCTGGAAAGACTCTTCAGAGAGAGTTAATTTATTGATCTCCTCACTGATTTTAAGTAATTTAGTGCTGGTGAAAGGTGCCAGCTGAAGACACAGTAGACAAGTAGGGAGCAGCTTGGGTGCAACAAGCCTCTGACTAGCTCATGCCAGCTTCTCTGCAGGCACTCCAGGGCTGGAGGGGGGTTCAGGGAACTCACCTGTGCCTGCAGGAAGGAAGGGGACCTTCCAGCTTGACATCCCTCTTGGCTTTTGCCACCTGGCTTTTACCTGGTTTCACTGTGTTTCTGTAGGACATACACTTTTTGAGGGAGAGGCTCTTTCTTATTATACTTTTTTTTCTAGGTACTGAGATCCTGTTAGCAATTGAGGCCTATAGATACTTCTGAAAAATAATTATTGCCCTGGCATAAATTCCCAGTATCATTTAGTCCCAGGAAATGAATTTTGCACTGCATGTTTCAAATACATCCTAGCTCTTTTTAACAACAAACAAACAAACAAACAAACAAATAAATAAATCTTGAGGCTAGAAAAACTTCCCAGCAACAGTTTACAAAGATTTACAGTAGAAATTAAGGAGCTTGAGTCCTTGACCTCCAGTTTAGTTGCTGTATTATACTGCTAAATTCCCAATGTTTATCATTATCTATATCGAAATAACATCACATTCCTTTTTCTGATGCAAATTAGATTTAAGCCAAAGCTTTTAGCTTCAAACCATTCTGAAAACTGTGAGGATGTATTGATTCCCATAAGACAGGGCATCAGTTTTTTACCTCTTCCATACTGTTACTTAGAGAAATACCATTCCATAGAAGGAATTGTCTAAATGACTTTAAAATGTAGATTGTGTATCAAAATAAGCGATACAAGATACTAGATCCTTTCAATTTAGGAAATAGATATAAATCTCCTTGGCTCTTGAAGTTCCTGTTTTCAAAAGACATGACAGAAACCCAGCTAACCTAGCTAAGCAGCTATTTTATACCAGCGGCTTCACAGCCAGCTGTTTCTAGTGTCAACAATGCATCAGAGTTGAAATTCAGATGCCATCCTGAACTGGGAGCTGATGCTTTTGAATAAATACTATCATCCAAAATATGTCCCACATCTCCAGAGCAATAAAAGCAGGTAAGAGAAGAGTGGTGAGCTCTGCAAATGGGCCATTCCTCCAGTTGTGATGATTCACGATTTTGTCTTGAATACATTGCTTTCATCTGACACTGTCTTTGGACTGGCCTTGAATTTCAGTGGCTAAAAAATATAAATCACCTGTACATGTTCTGTTTACAGTTTAGTAAGATCAGGAAGTACAGAAAAAGCGTGGAGAAAAAAAATGAATCAGAGGATTTTAACACATGGTCATGGAAAAAATAATGATGCTGGTTTCTTGATAAAAGAAAGGGAGGTTCACAAACAAGAAGAAAGGAGTTGTTTCATTTCAGTAGTTACAGGGGCTGAAAGTGACACATTTACAGATCTCTGTATACAAATTAAGCACTGTTTCAAACAGTATAATCAAGAACCACTCTGCATAATATAGCACTGGAGAGGAGCATAATTAGAAATGTACAGAGGGCAAAATGGCTGTTTCACTGAAGAAGTGAGATTTAAAAATACATATTCACTCAAGTTCTAAGTGAAGACTAAAGACTTCAGAATTCTTAAAGCAATAAAAAAAGCCTGTGTGTACATGGAATTGTTAATATCTAATAGCAAAAATAAAGAACACAAAAATACACTTCAAAATGTGAAAATAAAATACAGCATTTCGATGTTGTTGGAGCTTTCAGTATTCATCCTAAACAGAAGTTTAGCAAAATCAACTTTTTTTTTTTTTTTTGTATTGGTGATGAAATATTGCCCTGTCCAAGTTTCAGCAAATAGTTCTGCTGCAGGGCTGGAAGTGATAATCTCAACCTAAATGAAATAATTTTGTCACATGCTACTGTCTTTTAATGGTTTTCAGCAAAAGGAACACCAGTAAGTCAATTGATTACTGTATGTGTGGTAACAAAAGCAAACTGATTCTAAATAATTCTGAAAAAATAAACAAATACAAATGAGAAATAACAGTTTATCTCCTTGGATCTTCCACAATTTAATTGATGAAGATGTAAATGAATAATAAAACTGTCCTTCACCAAACCTGGGGACATAATTTTTAGATCATCTTCTGAGCTATTTGAATTGTGCTAGAAATAATGACCCAACAACCTGCCAGTCAGAAAATACCAGAAGGTCCAGTGTTCTGGCCATCTTCCCTCTTCTCTGTCAATACTCTCTTTTCCTACCGGTTCCTCACCACACCCTATTGATTACTTCCCTAAAAAAAGAAAATCCCATTTGTGCACGTCAGTTAACTTTCTATTCCTTTGTCACTATCAAGCTGGCAGAAAAAGGTCCAAGTGAAACCACATACCTTTTCCACACTGCTCTTTAAATCTCAGCAACTATACAATCCACATTTCAGCATTCCTTATTGTCCTAATAACTTCAATGTTAATAGACAAAGTCTCAAGATATTAAACATAGGAAATGCTGATTTCTCAGCATTATCTGCTGTACACGATGCAATAGCACCATAAGCTTAGCTTTCACACAGTTGATTCCTCTTATTCTTGTTATGGGGAAGGAAGAGGAGAAAGTGGAGCAGATTTCAAGTCTTGAATATAGAAAGCATATTATCATCACAGCTTTCTGTACTAACATGAGCCTTGACTGCATTAGAACACATTAAGAATTCATCAACAACATGGATTGCTGAAGTAAAAAAAAAAAAAAAAAAAAAAAAAAAAAAAAAAAAAAAAAAAAAAAAAAAAAAAAAAAAANAAAAAAAAAAAAAAACAAACAAAAAAGAAAACTCAGATACATGGAAAAATATAATTAAAAGTATAATAGCATAAAAGTTATCATCAAGGTTCTTCATCCTCGATACACTAATAAATTTTATTTGTTTCCTAGAGCTATTTAAATGTCTACTGGGTCCACAAATTAAACTATGAGTTTGGATGTCCCAAGATTGTCAAATAAAAAACGTACACAAAGCAAGACAGAAAACTTCATTTAGGTTGCTTCTTTAGACAAATGATAAATCAAATACAAAGATATCCCATTGAAAAGAGCATTGTTGTTACAAAGTAAAAGCAAAAAGTTAGGGAATGCCAACTTTAAGATGAGTGCAACACCAAGAGGTTGTCAGAGGTGCTTTGTGACAGAGGGAGATGAAGGCATCAATGTTTATTTTCCTTAATACTTCTATCCCTGCCCCCTCCTTTGCCAAACAACTTCAGAAGATATTTTCTCTATGCTGTTAGCTATTTTCTCCACATCTCCCCTCACTTGGAGTTCTTTCTGTTCATGCCATCTGCCTCTCCTTCACTGTCATCTCAGTTCTTGTTGTTTTCCTGAAGGTCAGCCCAATCCTAGCCATTCATTGGATTGGCAAGATGATAGAATTGATCTATCCTGTAGCACAAATCTATAGATGTTTTTCTAATGAATTGGTAGATCCAGCAAACACTTTTAGCAAGGCTTCTGATGCAAAGCGTAACCCTCTTTTCATTGTGGAACTGGTATAATACCAAACATCGTGGGAATTCTGCCCAAGAACTTGAGACATACAAAACTCAATATTGGATTGCAGGTGTATATACACTACTGAAAACTATTAACAACCCTTTGCCCCCCCCCCTCAATGCTTAAATAATGCTTTTTTCAGTTATCCATGTCCTGTTTGAATTCTTATTTACAGTATTTACTCTTCTCCATAATTTGTGAGGAGATATTTTTGATTCATTTTAGATCATGGAAACTTTTCGTGTCTTTAATAGTTAGCTGTCATTGATCACATTTTTTTAAAGGAAGAAAATTTCACAAAGATTATCTTTGTCAGTGTTTGTTCCTGTGATTACGGGTAAGTTCTTCCCACATCAACAGCAATTGCAGTATGAGAGTTGCAATAGTGTTTCAAGGCCATGTCTTTTGCATTACCATTTTCAGATGTATTGTCTACATTGCCTTTTAATACCTATTGTAAGTCTTGCTGCAATTGTGTATATACTCTGTGAACTCTAGTGGACTTACTTGTTAAAGATGAGCTATTTTGCATAGAGAAAGACTTTATAATGAGCCCAGTGTTGGGCAGTGATGCATAGAGGCCCCTTGCACCGAATTTTCTGGAAGTTGATGATGAGGGCCTTTGGTCCAGTCAGATTTGCTCTATACAACAGTCTAAAGCAAAGTAATAAGGATCGTTCTTTTCCTCCTGGATTTTTTTGTAATTTATACTAAAATAAAGATCAGAAGCCAAACCCAACAGCCCTCTTGCACGTGCATAAGAGTTTACAATAGAAAAAGGCAAAGGAAATAGCGTAAAATCCATTTCACAGATTAAGAAGGAGGTACAAAACTATCAGTTGCTTTACCTAAAGTCAAACAAGAAATACACGGCAATATTAGTGACTGAAAAATACCTTGGAAGTCTCCAGAAGCCAGAAAGTTATCATTTCTGTTACAATGTATGAATCTTCTTTGGTACCATAATCTAGTCTCTATCAATGATATACACACTGTTGCAAAATGCCAACCACTAAGGAAAAGGAAAAAGTACTTACCTTGTTGTAGCAAGGTTCATTATTCCCTCTTCCGACAGGACTGGAGAGAGCAGTTTTCTTTAGTCCCAAGGTATTTCAACTGCTTCTGCAACACAAATGTATTCCTCTTATTTTCTGCTTCTTTGGCTATAAAGAGAAGAAAAGATCACTGTTCTGGATTCTAAAGACCATGACTTTGTTTTGCTCTCCACATGAATTTGGAGCCTATGTCTTTGCAGGCACAATTTTTCAGTCTTTGACTGAAACACTGCAAATGACTCTCATGAAGCCCATGAGAGAAGCTGTAATATTTTCTAGCTATAACCTTGTCACGAGTGTTGAAGGTACTCAGCCTTGTACTAAACGTGAGAAGTTCGTTCACTACTACAGACTACTGACACTGCAAATAATACCTAAATTCTCCTCTAGGTAATGCACTAAAGGCCTGGAGATAAAATAAATAAAATACAGAAATGGAGTCTCTGTTCACCTTTATATATCCTTTAATGTGTCCACTGCAGGTAAGCTAGGAAGAAAGTAATGCTCTCATGAGTTCTACTTGCTCTTTCCTATTCACCATTTAACTTTTACAAATAAAAAAACTTGTAAAACAAGAAGATGCAAAGTTAACTTGACCAAGCATTTAAATATCCTTGTATCTGCCTTTGTTAAGCAGAAGGTGATTTAAGAGGGATCCTACTAAGACGTGAAAAAGGATTTTGATATCACCATAATACATACGTCTGAACACACAGGTAGGATTCAATTTTGAAGCTTTTACAAAATATCACTACAAAGCAGACACAGTAGAGATATAATAGAAYAGACAGCAAATGTCCTTTCCGGTGGAAAATACAATGTTAATTAATTCATATAAGCCAAAGAATGCAGCATAATTCATCTTATCAACAGCTTATTATGTAAACATAATGCAAGACGTGAAGTGCCCTAATGCACTGTAAAACAGAAATGAAAATAAAGACCAAATAGGGAAGTATGTCACATAAGAGTTAGTATAATTGGTTACTATAGGAGCCATATATATGTATCTATTATCAAGGACACACAAAACCACTTACATATATCCTTGATATTTCGATATGGTTCTGTTCTATTAAGGGCAGAAAGATGAACTGTGCCAACAGACAGACAAGCATGGGCAAGTACATGACAAAGCTATGACAGGGTGAAAATTTCCAAARCATTCACATTGGTCTTTTAAGATCTGAACTGACATTTTCAACACCAATGTTTCCATCTGCCCACAGCTGAAAACCAACCAAAAGCTTTCAAAACACTTACTGTAAATATTTCTTTTCAACTGCATAGTATGAGAGTGCTCCCATGGTCCACCTTTGACAAATGGCCTGGATAACACTTGTAAAGATAGGAATGCAAGTGTAAACAGCATGAGTGAATCAAATTACACAAAACTATCTGGGAGGACATTTACTCCAAATTGTTCTTGTTAAAGCAAAAGAGAACCATCAGCTGGGTTAAATAACAATTGAGAAATTACAGAGACTTCTGAAACAAAGAAGAAGTCAGCCTCAAAAGAATTATAGAAGCATGAATATTTGTAAGAGAGAGGAGACCTTGAAGTTGACACAGAGGTAGTCAAAACCTGGTTTGACACTGCCACAAGTTGTCCCACAAGTAGCACATCCTCTGTCAAGGCCTGATAAGAGCATCCTCATCATTAGACATGATGAGCAGCCACACTACAGCCTCGGGGTGCACCAAGCAGGGACCCGCACCTGGAGTGGGTGTACATCACTCGGGGAGGGTGGGGAGGTTGCAGGGGTCTGAGCCCATCACTGGGGGTTGGGGGTATTAAAACTTTTGGGATTAGTTACATAGGAATGTTTAGAAATTTGTGGGCATTTGTTAACATTTTGTAAGTGTCTAGTTTTGTGGCTTATCTGATATTGATCCTGAATGTATAGTTCACTGATTATCTGTTAATTACATGTTGTTAATTATTCAATAAAGTGTTTTGACCCTGATTTGGTTTAAACTATGTGATCTGAGCAGTGGTTCTCTGTGAAGCATAGTTTCACATATCTCAACATTTCACTTTTTTTCTTCCCAACATTTCAGCTGGACAAAGTTTATATACATGAACTTCTAACGGTCAAAAAAAAAAAAAATTTATTCAGCTTGGAAATTTTCAGCCAGTGGTAGTGGCATTTTTTGTGTGCATGATACCCCACAGTTCACAGGAATACTTTGAAACCTGAGAACCAGCAATCCTTAAATTCCGTCTGTTGCAGACAATCATATAACTAACTTCACACTTTTTACAATTCCATAAAAATTATTTTGCTGTTGCTCAAAACACTTCCAGGGAAAGTTAAATATCATTAGTAACTCTATTTGCAGTGGGCAATTCAGAGAAGTTAAGTAAAGAATAGTCCAGGTTCATGCAAGTGGGGCCTAGTTCTGGAGGCAAGTTATTTAATCTGTCTGAGAAAAATCTATCCCTGTTTAATTTTAGGGACTTCTGTGAACTAATTTAACTTTCTTGATTTCAGTTTCCCCACCACTGAGAAAGACACAGTAATACTTGATTACCTACAGCACAAAAGTCAGTACTCTCTAGCTGCCGCCTTTAATCCAAAACTGCCAGTTTGCTGGTTCCACATTTGGTGACTGGGTTGATTAATTAGTTCACAGAACTTGTTAAAACTAGTCAGGAGAGAAGAGTGATGGGAATAATTTGCTAAATCCTAGCTTTTGAAAATATTCAGGGCTCTGATTCATGAGCAGGGGTGGCTTACATTGAGGTGGCGATCATGCAATCCTGCTCCAGCTGACTATAGGGAAAGCTCAGCTACTTGTGTGGCAGCTACTGAATAACCACAAATTACAGCCTGATGTATTACAGAAAACCAAAGGGCAGTTTTGGTTTACCTCAACACACTGTGCTCTAAAATGGTGATATTTCAGCTTTTGCTTGTTGTTGATCTAACCAAACAGTTTAGTGCATTCTGATTCTGGGACAGAGGGTAAGCAGCGGGGTAGGAGCTGCTATATCCATCTTCTATTATGCAACTTGCTCTTGCGATAACAATTTAAATGCCTGCAAATTCCAAATATTTCTAGAGCTGATTCTTTTTAAATAGCAATATTTAAATGAAACATTACACGAGGAAAAAATTACAATAAAAAGATTACTAAAAGTTTGAAATTTTTTAAGGCAGCTATAATTTGGATTTTGCCAGTGTAAAGTGCTACCAAAACAAGATATTTCTCTCTGCAACACTAGTTCTCCAAAACATACCATAACCTGTTATTTCATGACTATAATGTATATAAGAAAAAATTAAAAATATCATTTATTTCTAGTTTTCTTCGGATTATTTATTCACCACTCCCCCAAATTTGTCTTACGTAGACCTTTGTTTTTACACACTACATATCTAACATTTCCTGAGACAGATAATTATTTTAGTTGCAGTTATATACTACATTTAACAGAAGCTAATAAAACAATGTATTTTCAAAGGTGAAAGTGATTTCATATACACCAAGTTGTCAATTACAAGTGCTTCTCATACTGCATCTTTTCACACCATTCTCATGAAATTAAAATGGGATTTACTATTAGAATTCTCCCACACATTCAGAAGCCTACTTCTGAATACTACAATTACAATACAAAATATTACATTTGACTACTGAACTCTAGAAGACAGAACAGATTCAGTAAACCTAGTGTGTTCTTAATGAATTGTATCTCACACTGCTGAAACTTTCACACAATTGGCAGAGATGAAGGCCAAAACAGATCATGTGGTCATCGTTCATGCCTACCTCCTTTAAACAAAGCAGAAGGAGAGGCCTGGAAACCTAAATACAGTATGTGCTAATTACTCAGCATCACAGCTATTAGTAGGGTCTGGTTTATTTTGACACCATTCTAACAGAAGAGCTTTCAGAAGGCAGTGTTTCCAAGATGAGTATAATATTAATAGAACAGATATTATGAAGCTAAGGTAGTTTAGAAGTGCATGGCACAGATAAAAACAGTAAAGTGTAGAATAGATCCATTTAATAGCACCTGCAAATTACCATCCTCAAGTATTCATTCTCATATCTCTGCAATGCAATGCTTCTCAGAAAACATTGTGATTCCCTCAGTTTGAGAGATGTATCGACAGTATATCAACAGACTTAAATAATATGCAATATTCATAGCCAAACTCACCCAAGCAAGTTTTGAAACCAAAGGCTAGAATTTCTTTTTCTCTGGCTCTAGCACATCCTAGTGTGATCTTCAACAGAACAATTTTCAGTCAAAGAGCAAGTTCTAAATTCTGTGAGTTGATACTTCTGGGTTTGACCAAGACTGCAGTAGAGAGAGCAATGTTGTTAAGAACTGAATTTTGCAGTATTCCCTGCTGGAAACAAAACAGRGAGTTCTCAATTATTGACATTTCTTTTATTTTTTTTGACAGAGGAAGTGACAGAAACTCTGTTGAGGTTTATAGCACCATTTTGTAGATCCCACTGGTCTGACTACTTAGTATTCAGGCAGAACATAATTTTAGATCTAAAATATGTAATATCTAAAAGCAGCCACAGTGAGTTTGAAACATCACTGGTCCTAATTCTAATCCATTCTACATATTGCAGTTTATGTCATAACTCAGAAGTATCAGTTACAGGTGCTGCTTTACCATTCAAACCAACAAGTGAAATGCAGTGCATATTATGCACCTGAAAACTCAACCTTTTCCAAAATCTAATATCTTTGCAGAAGAAAATGAAGAATCAGGTGAAAAAATGTGCTATATTAAAATATCATGAAGTAATGTAAAAATAAGTTTGAATGAAAAGAACTCTTTCATTGGACTGATTATGATTAGCTTTGCAAAGCAGACTAATCTGTGGTGGAAAATTGGAAGGAAGGAAATTAATATCTCATCACACTGGTTTCCTAAAGATAATATCAAAGCTACTCAATACATGCAGATTTTGAAACAGCATGTAAATAACACAGAAAGAGGTAAGTCTATCTGCAATTCAGCATCCAGCACTTYGGCAAAGTATGTTTCAGAGAAGAAACAATAGATGCTACTCTGGTCACTCCATATTATCAACTATTGACTCATTCAGTGTCTCCACTAAAAAAGGACAATAACTGATTTAAACCTAATCTGTTAAGACCTGTAATTGATTTCCTTACTGGCAGAGAAAGAAAAATGAAACCTTTCTTCCTTCCTGTTATATACGTAATAATTATGGCAATGAAAGACACTATGATACCGAGCAGCACCCTAAACAGTACACAGATTGCCACCTAATAATAGCATCATAGTTACTATACCGTACATATTTTTAGACTTATATTAACTTAGTGTTCTAGTGTTCCCTTCTGCAAATTCCAGTTAAATAGGATTTTTACAAGGTTGCTGAAGGTAGTGGAATGTTTCCACAGATCACAAAGGACAGCTATAAGCACATGAGAGATACTGCTAACGACTCAAGGTGGTATTCATCCCATGACATCGCATTTGGCAGATGATCTATGACTATAGGGATCCTTTGCCCCTACTTATAGCTCATTCCAACTTTCCTCCTTTCTTCCCACTCTGCAAATGAAGCACTGCGGAGTGCTGCTTCATCATCCTGACACTTTGCACCCGCTCACTGCATTGTCAGCCATAGCTACCCAAATTTGAAATATGCTTCTGTTGCCTTGGGGCTCTATCAATACACACCAAGGTAAAAGGAAATGGAGGAATAAGATTTTGTCACACATAGGTAATATATTGATTCTTTGAACATAAATTCCATTTGTAAAAACCATGTATTCACTTTCACACTTTTTCCAAAGGATTGCCAAAAGGATTACCAAACACCACAGACTTTTTTAAAATCCCACTCTCTTCCTGACCTGAAGATCATTATTGTTTATAAATAAAAACCACAGTACCCTGAGAATTTCCACTGTGCATCAGTCTCATTGCAGCTACAAATATTCAATCAGAAATTATTTTAATGGCTTTCCTCCTCCACATAAACATTTCCTTCTCACAAAATGTGTTATATAAATTTCATCTGATTTAAGAAATAATCTGGTTTAGTCTGGGACAATAAACAATAAATTGCTTTAATCATAGTGGGATTTTAAGAAGTGTGAAGCTTTTGGTTTTTTCTATGTATCATTCATAGTTAATTCGAAACAAAAGACTTTTCTTACCAGTACCACTGAAAACCATATATTACATTATAGATGTGGGAAGCAAGGCCTACGTTCATGTAAGGAAGGCACTATTTCCTTATTAGACATCACATGAATAGATAGTGCTAATTCCTTATCSCCCCTCCAATGCTGTACACAAAACTATTAAAAGCAACAAAGATGATGAAAGGACTAGAAGGCATGATTTATGAGGAGCAGCTGAGGATACTAGGTTTGTTCAGCTTAGTGAAGAGAAGACTGAGGGGTGACCTCATTGCTCTCTACAACTTCCTCATGAGGGGGTGCGGAGAGAGAGATGATGATCTCTTCTCCCTGGTGTCCGGTGATAGGAACGCGAGGGAATGGCTTATAGCTGTGTCAGGTGAAGTTCAGATTGGATATTAGAAAAAAGTTCTTCTTCACAGAGATGGTGGTCAAGCGCTGGAACAAGCTCCCCAGGGAAGTGGTCATGGCCCCAAGCCTGTCGGTGTTCAAGAAGCGTTTGGACAACATTCTTAGATATATGGTTTAACTTTTAGGTTGCCCTGTGTGGAGTCAGGAGTTGGACTCGATGATCCTCATGGGTCCCTTCCAACTCAGGATATTAAATTAGTTTAAATTAAATTAGTTATAGTCCATTCACGATACTCATTCCTGTGAACTATTAGGATGTCTCATACACTCTAAGTGGCCTGACTGCTGTCATTTCAGTCACCCTGCTTCAATGACCAAAGCTCTTTATTCATCCACAAAATGGATAAAAATGTGCTAGGAGGCAGTACCTGGTAAACTGTAACTATGCTTCTAATGTAGCCACATTGACCTGAAGGTGCCAAAACTAGGTCTGTGCTTGGCTGCTGAAAACATGAAGGAGGTTAGCAGGGCAGCTGTGGTAGTGAGTCTCAGTGTCAGCACCTGTCCTTTGAGAAGTGAGCAGAAGTTATCTGATATTTTTCCACACAAGTAAGCACATGTTGCCAGTCTAGGATAGACTTGTGACTAGCTAGTTACCTAAAAATTACAAACTTTGAGCTGAAGAATGCCCCTTCTTAAATGGTGTGATAAATTAGAATCAGAGTAAGTGCTTTCTTTGCATGTTACACTGAACACAAAGAAAAATAATTTTCCTTTACGCCATTTGCCACATTCTCTTACTTAACACTAAATTATCCCGGTGTTTCTTCTCCTCCTTCTCTGCAATGAAGTCTGATTCCTTAAAAGGAAATGAAGAGAATTACACCCTTTCACTTTATGTCTACACCCTGTTTTTTCTTTCAGTTCAGAACATATAATTTTTCTTTTCCATTTGGATTAAAAAGCCTCTGAAGGATCAGAGTTAGTTGGAAGGATCAGTTAACTTTGGTATATTCATGCATCCACATCAACACATTAGGCTACCCTGCTGGAACAAAACTTGACATGAAATCCCAGTCTTACTGAAATAAATAGTGACATCACCATCTCCTCTTTCCGAGAAAGTCTCACCTTCTGTCGCCACTTAGGCCTAGTTGTCTTGCCTCTGCTCCTCATTCAAGTCTGACACTGTCTGCGGAGCTGCAGGCTCTCAGCTCCCTGTTGTAACTCCATATTCTCACATGTAGGTCTGGAGCCTCTTCTGCCTTGAGCAGGCTCAGAAGTTGTCAAGTAAGAAGCAATCTCCCATCCCTCTTCCCTGACTTCTTAAAAGAGCATTGACTCAAATGTGAACAAAGAAACACTATTCATCTCATATTCTAACATGTAAGCCCAGAGGAAACAGTGCATTTTGATAAGATATGAATCTGACAATTTATTTTAATATGTTCTAAAAAGAAATACTTCCATCTGCTCATAATATAACCCAAGACAGACATAACCCATTATAAAATGGGTAGACAGAGATTTGAAGCAAAATGTACATAGAAGAAGAAAGAGCACAGATCTTTTGCTCTTCTTTCTTGCTAAAACTAAGATAGCAACGTAAGGGGTGTTCTGTTCTAACGATGTAATTTTAACCAAATAAGCCTCCATTATTACATTTATATGTGTATATATAAACACTTTCGAATGTCATACTTGGGTATATAAGTTCATGTAATATAACCTCCTATTTATTTAGGCATAATTATCTATAATCCATAGCTATGCATTAAGAGAGTTATTTAAGGAGTTATTTAAGAATGATGGGCAGTTAAAAACATATCATACAGTTATTTCAATAAAGCAGTGCAAATAATGCAGTTATTTTAATAAAATATTCAAATGAGTCCCATATTCAGGCATGACTCAAACTGCTTCTACTGAACACGGCCATCAATGGAAAAAAAGTGGAGAGGTTCTTGATTTCACTTAGCTTTGGATCTGAACCAAGATGACTATATTATCCCTTGTTTTGTTGTTTGTTTTTATGGAAAGATGTTTCAATTGTTTTATGAAGGACAAAAACTGTCAACGAAATAGTTATTACATTTGTGAAGTATTTAATTCTCAAGCAATTAACTGCAGCAGTGTTACAGCGAATATTTTTCTTCACTTCTGTGGTATCTCAGAAAAATGATACATCTTAGGAAGCAATATGAAAAAGACAAAGATGGAAATTTTGAAATTAAAAGATGAATATAATATTTGAAACATATTCATCACTAAAAGGGAAAATAAATACGGATAACACCTAATTAAAAACAGTTTTGAATCAATTATCTGTTCATTTTCTCACCTTTCCATTCAGCCATAGTAACAATCTCTTTAAATGCTAACACATTTTGCATTTTTTGCAACTTTGCAGAATATTCATGAAATATATCCTTGAAGTTTTACCAAAAGATCCTTATTTGTAAGTACAAAACCAACAGTCAGACTCCTTGGAAGTGTTTGAAATTTGGCACTACCAAGCCCACTTATTCATTGTTCACATAAGCTAAATCTTATCTTCATGAAATAAAGACATTTCCACCAAAGACGGRAAGGAGTTATTTTATGTATGTTCTCTCCAACATAATGCAACAGCCTGTAATCCCACGTGAATGAGGAGACAACAGAGACCAAGTTGCAAACCACCCATCCTTCCTTATTTATATTTAATGGTAGCTCTACCCCACCACTGATGAATGAGAAAGTTGACAAGATAAAGGCTGAAGGAACAATGGTGGAGCCCTAGTATCTACTGGCAGTTTTTTGAGAGGCAAATGTTGTTGTTCCTTTGCCCTGTACTTCAAACCCCTCTGAGATTACAGGATTTTAGCCCACTAACCTGAGATGATGCATCAATTTGCATCTCTTGGCACATTCTTCTATGAGATGAAATTTACACTGAACTTAGTGAGGAACCAATGAGGTTATTGGTTCATTTGTGGCTCTGGAGACTGATTTTACTGGTCTATTGTGGTTTTGTCCTGTTTAGCCTTCCTTACCTTTCTTTAGCCTTCTGGTGCTGGCATTATTTTTGAAGTTGCTAGAATTCTTTTTCCACTGTGACCCAAGTAATGTGCATTATTTCACAACTTAAATGAACTCATTAAAAGATATAAGGGGAGTTTCTGTTAATGTTCATTAAGCTTCTAATATCTTGTGGGAGCAATACATTACTTATCGCTGACTGGGATCTTGACTTTCTGTGCTCACTCTCTATGGGAGCCGAAATAACAGTGAACTGTGTTGTGTTTTCCTTTCTAATTGTATTGCAATTTACATTTTATTATTTGATTTTTTTGGCTAAAGTTATAAAAAGAAAAAAAAAATCAATGTTACCGTTATTAATATTAATCCCATGGTAGTAAAGCATGCTTCCTGTTGGCTATAGAGGTATTTGTCAGTGCCATGGCAATATCCTTCACCAGTCCTCAGTCTGTTGCGCTGCCTTCGTGCTACTGTATACAGCTTACACTAAAAGTGGCTTTCTCTTTTTTTAGGAGAATCTTTAGGTCTCAAAGTTAAGTTGGCAATTGCCAGTGTATTCATTTTATTTATGACTTCTCTGACTTTCTATTTGTCCAAGGAATGTAATTGTGGCTGAGAAACAAACATCAGGTTTTAAATAATAATAGTTCATCACTAAAGAACTTCATTTAAGCACACAGAGAAAGCATCCAGATTCCCAAATCAATGAATACCATTAATAATTACTATGAATATTCTAAGAAATGTAGAGATGCCATAAGCTCTGCACTCATGTTTTAGGATCTGTTGGAAATTTTCCTTTGAGTAAGGGAAAGCAATATGTTGCATACTGCTTTTTGCTCTTTGAAATTGTCTCTTGCTGATGGTGCTGAATAGCCCAATTGTCACCAGCACCTTGAGGCCTGAGTCAGTCACCTGAAACAGCTACACAGCAGAACCAATCATCTTACAAACTAACTTGGAGAATATGACATTTTGTATGTCCATTCTGCCCTCTTGTCATCTCTTTTCAGATACCAAGTGACTCCTCATCTAGCATTCCATTTCCTCTCATAACCTGTAGCTGAGACTTTTCATTTCAGCTCTGGAGGAAGTCCGAGTAATGTGTAATGTGACTACATTGCACATATACACCAGGCAGGGAAAAGAACAAATGTAATTCTAGGCCAACATTTCTGGGGAGATTCCAGCCAAAGACAGACAGCAATCATTTCTCTGATATAACTCTTCCCTAAGAGCTCAGTTGAATTAGTGCTCCAATGGGTGATTAAATTCTTTTGTTACTTCCTTCTACAAAGTACATCCTCTACTCAGCACAGAGTATTAAAAAAATTAAGAACATCACAGCTTGTCCTCCCAAAACTCAACATTTTCCCAAACACAAATAGAAAAAAGAAAAGGTTGTACATAGCAGCAGAATCTAACAGTCCCTCTCATCATAGCCCTGTGGAACAGAGTTTCAAAACGGGTGTATAGAGGTATGAAAAAACCTATGTGTACATGTCATACCATGGCTTAAAAACTGAGCACGCTACGGCACTGCAGCAGTACAGGACATCTGATGTGTTTTTAATAGGGCTTTAAAATAAAGCTTGTATCCTGGATCAGGCAAGAAAGAGAATAAAGTTGGATATCCATTSTTATTCTAATTAAACATTCTTTGTTAATTAGCATTAAACTTAAATTGTGTCTTCAAATCATGGAACAATTAAGTGGTACATTTCATGAGCACTGTCAAAAAATTCACTCTGATGGGAAAGCCAGCAGAAAGAAAATTCTATTTTCATTGGGTACTGTTTACTGTTAAAAATAAAGGATGGGTTTGGCTAGGAAAACCTTGAAGAGTTGTTTTTACTCTGCATAAATGTCAAAGTTGTAAAATTTCTTAAAAAAAAAACCAAACAGACAAAAAACCACAACACTGTTAGATTTGTATAGGTAAAAATTGCATTAAATTTGATAGTTTCACACAGCTCAATTTGTCATCTTAAAACATATTCATTCTTACTTTTAAAATCAGTATCCATGTAGAAGTGGACATGTTTTAGAATAGTAGAAAAATTAAACTCTTTTACTGCTTACAAGTTTCACTGATCTGATGAGAATATCAGGAAAAAAAGAAGGTTGGTATTGGTATTTGTTGAACAGTAGCAAAGTCCGTTCATTTATAAATTTTGCATAATGAAAAATTATGTCAACACATTCAACCCGTTGTCACCCTTGTGAACTCTATGTCTTTTTGACCGTGACTGGGAAATGACTAGCAATATTGTAAAATCTTTTTGGCCTCAGTCGGCCTCACCAATACATTTGAAGTCAAACAGGTACCATGGGTTTGACTGAGATGGAGATTTGTTCATTGTTTAAAGCTTGCAACACATGAATTCACAAACAGGTATCACTCTAGAAGTTGCTCACGATCTCTTCATTATACATGTTCCTTCGGTGATTTGGCTGCTGTATATTTCACTAATATATTCAGTGACATAATTCATCTGCAAATGAGATGCCCTTTTCAATTACATTTCTGGAAAAAAAATGTTTTCTAGCCAACTTTTTGACTGTACTTGGGGAAGAGTGGGAATGGAAAGAACAAATTCTTGAAAAAGTGAAAGAGGTTTTTTGGGGAGGGGTTTTGGTTTATTTTTCTTCCTGTTGGCTCATTTAATTTTGGCTTGCTGGGTTAATACAATAGTCTTCCTCCATGTTATACTCCTTCAGTAACAATTATTTGAGTGTTTTTGTAATTAACTGCCACACTGCTTATAGCTGTATAGGCAAAACTTTACTGTGATTAAATCCAAATTAAATATTTCCACACAAACACTAGCAGAGTGGAATTTGCTTGGGGGAAAAAAAAAAAAAAATCTTTTGCATTCCCTCAGCTGTCTCAAATAGAAAATTCATAACCACTCCCACAGAAAGGGTTTTAAAAAGGCAGACTGAAATGCAAAGAATTAAACTAACAGGTTTCTTTATGGCTTAATTAGAATATCGGATGATATACGACAGGACAGTTTTGCTTAATTTGGCAGCTCTAGACCATGAACCAAGGGAGGTTTCAAAGTAACCCTCTGTAACATCTCATCCACAAATGCACAGAGGTCATGATGGACACCCCTCTCAAATTGCATAATGGTCAGACAGGAAGAAAAAACACAAGTGCACAGCTTCAGCCAGAGAGAAGCATTAGGGCCCCCAATTCCTTTTCTCCTGGGGCAGGGATCACACCGTTCACTCGCAGGATAGTGCCACAACACCCTTCTGCTTTGGTAGTGTGGTAGAGGAGTAATAGAGCAGCCATGGGTTGCTTTTGCATTTATACCACATCTGGCACAGATTTTTCTGTCTTCTAAGGAAAGAATTAATCAGGATTACTCGCTACCGCAATTTCACAGTAGACGTTTTAACTGCCAGAAGCTGCTGCCATCAGCAAAACAGAGTCCTTTCCTGAAACCAGGACCAGGAAGCAGATTATGGTGTATGGCCTGGGTTCAGGCTGGAGGACAACCACCACGGTGTACGTGGAAGTTTTCAGAAGGTCTTGGTTCTGCAGAAGGACTGACTCAAAGGTATTTCCTTGTAATTTGTGCTTGGTAAGAAGCATTTTTGTCACCACCTTTCCAAATGTCTGAACAGGTAAGTGGATGAGAGCTGATTTTGCAAGAAGGGTTATTACAATGGAGTCTGAGTCTGACATTCTTAAGGCAAGTGTCAGAGGACTTGTAAATAGAAGTAGACCAGGTGCACTTTCTAAATAAATGAATAATGTAAAAACAATTCTTGCTTTTCACAGATACTGCACAGTATAATGCAAAAAAAAGTATTGTGTATTTATTCATGTGGATATTTTATGTTTACAATGGCACTTTTCTCTGGGGAAGTGACAATTATGACAACTGATGACAATATCTAGAATGCGCTTTATAATTATTGTGCTACAATGGTTAAAAACAAAAAAAAAAATCAATGAAACCAATAAAATCTAAACAAGCATTATCCTATAGATTAATCGATGCTACGTTATCTGCAGTTCCTCAATCCAAACATAGTTTTCCCTGCGTATCCAAGCTTTCTTCTTAGGATCTACAGTCAAGACTCCAGTATTCCAGTATCAAAATAACAGAAGTGACAGTGGTACTGTTTATACCACTGATAGGAATAATCACGTTATCTAACAGCTGCTATCCTTAATCTGTTACTGATGCGTTTTATAAAAGGGCTTGTCTGAAATTCAGTTTGGCTGATTTGAAAACAGGATTCTGAGAGGAAACATTTTCAATGGCCTGCCAAAGCAATTGGTAAAAT
This sequence comes from Phoebastria nigripes, assembly GCA_035582835.1. NCBI lineage: Eukaryota > Metazoa > Chordata > Aves > Procellariiformes > Diomedeidae > Phoebastria > Phoebastria nigripes. The sequence continues at coordinate 1,449,444 of JAYKAV010001278.1, read as the reverse complement.
ATGAATAAACATAAACTAGAGTTACAAACTTCTTTCCTTCCTGTGAAGCTTTATTAGTGTAGATGTAACTGGAGGGAATATAGGAGGGTATTTCCCTGAAAGTATAATGTAGGTCCATACTTGCCACTCATTCCTTATTTAAGGAATTATGTTGATTATTATGCAAGAAGTGTTCTTTCTACTAGCTAGGAGCATTTTTATGCTAAGTTTAAACATAATAAAGCAAAGCAAAAAAACAAACCAAAACAAAAAATCACCTTATGCAGATTAGGAAGCCATATTCTGGAAACAGAAAGAGTGCAGCTCAACAAAATCAATCTTAAAGTCTTAACAAGTCAGGTTTGTTCTATATTATGTCCTTACTGAAGGATTTGATCTACGACATTTTCAGAATGACATCTGAAGAATACATCAGGAATGTAAGGCACAGGGAAGCAGTGAAAAGGTTACATACTAACTGCACATATAAATATAATTTCTTACCATTTAGCAGGTTGATAAGCAGACATTTTCTAGTCATTTTCTAGTTTCAGCAAGGGGTACAGTGAGTAATTAGGAAATCTTTTGCCCTCTTGGGCCTTGAGTTAAAGCACCTGACTCAGTGATGTCATCAAATAAAACAAGTTCAGCATATTTTTTGTACATCCAAGGGAAAGCCATTCACATCACATGAAATGAAAGTTGTGTGGCATCTGTTCAAGAGTGAAATGGATTACAGCACAGGCTAGGACAGTCAAAGTGGGAAATACGCTTGTCTACAAATAGAAGTTCAGAGTGATGCAAAAAAGAATGAAGTATGCAGTCATGCAAACACAAGGTAATATTTCTGAAGCCTGTTTCAGAGAGCATTTTGGATCTTCTAACACTTTTCTCTGGTGTACAGTTTTCAAAATCTCAAAACTGAGTCATGAGAATGGATAAAAAGCACCTGACACGAAGAAGTAGTGGGAGCAAAATATGGAATCTAACATAACAACAGGGAAAAAAAAAAAAAGTAGATTTTTACATGGACATATAAAGACTGTGTTATTAGCTGTCCTTACTGCAACTGTTTTTCATTCTCTGAAATCCAGTTTCTACATCAATGAATTAAGTCAGAAACAGGATTTTTTTGAAACAAATATATAATTTTACTGGGTCCCACTCTACTAATTCTTCATAAGTTAGTTATACCAGAATTTTATACAGGAGGAAAAGGAAAAGGACAAGCAATGAAATTATAGAATGCAAGAGTTTCAAGTTTTGTGATAGCTTTCATGGGCCAAACACATGGCAAATTTTGAATGGCATTACTTTGAGTACAAGTATCTGAAAGTGGAGAAATGACACATGTGAATCTAATTTGTCCCACAATAAGAAGAAACAATGAGAAAAAACAGAAATGTTGATAGTGTAAAAATATTACTGTGAAACATTAAAAATGTTAATTCTGTGCTACTTTTGAAATATTATAATCTTTTTCTACAGTCATATCCTATTTGTGGTCATTTTGCCTATGACAGAGTCCACCTGCTGCTGATACTCTCTGAAAGCAGGAAGCCATCCAAGACTTCATAGACTTCTCTCATATCCTCTCCCCGTTGTCTGTGGAGAGATCTTTCCTTCTACTCTGAGCTAAGGAAACAGACATGTGTAGTGTTGATAATATGGATGGACCATGGCTGTAGAAGCTGGCATAATTAAGTTCTCTATTTCCTTCATTGAGTTTCCTGAAAAATTCTAAAGTTCATTTTAGCCTGTTTGACTCCTGAGCATTGAGTCAGGGCTTCATAAATCTACTAAACTCACAGCAGTAATGCTAGTATTGAGTTGAAGACCAACAAATTCTTAGCTAATCCACTAACGCGTCTGTCAACCAGCTCTCACGAGACAGATCCAGCCAGCAAACAATCAAGCATTTCCCTGAATGCACAGTAAGATTTTATCTTAAGTAGGGTAATTATATGATCATTATAAATTAAATCTTGCTCCTCTTGATCACCCATAAGTAAGTTAAGAAAGACTTGATTCTAGCTAACGATTTGAAGTACTTCTCCTGCCTCCACACCTCCATGTTTAAACTTGAAAAATTAATACAAAAATAAATAGTAATGCTTTTGTATTGCTCCGCATTTTCCCACTACTGGGGGATAAGTGAGATAGCACAACACAATAAGAGGTTTCATCTGATTTCTCCAATGGTGAAAATAATGGTTTCAAGATAGGAAAGGTATTTCCAAGTAAACTGTGGCACACAAAAAAAGCAGACTACCTGCTGGTCTCCCAGCATGTGATGTAACCATTGATTTCTCCTTTCCAAGTAAAAATACTTTAAATCATGGGAGTCCAGGTTTTGTCTGGTTAAATGAAATTAGTTTTTAGTAATGATAATTCATTTTTAACTATGATGTATGAATAGAAGATTGAAGTGTGAGATGAAAGTGCTGAAGCTGAGGGAAGAATGGGAATTCCTTTTTCTCTCCAGCTTTACAGATCTCAAGTCAACCTTTTGAGCATTTCACAGACAATTCATTTCTGAAATGCTCAGTACTTTAAATCACATGGAAGCTATGCTTGTTACCTTTTTTACCTTAGTTTTTGTCACAGCATATGATTCTTATGTCATGCTCCTCTATATGCTGCTATTGCTACTAGACAAAGTGCCTAAATATATGTCGGTTAGAAAACCACTGTAGAACTGGTAAGCTAAAGTTACAGTCATACACACAGCACTAGTCCTTATTTGGCATGGGGTTGTTAGCAGGTGTGTAAGCAATGCTAAAGCTGAAATCTTAGGCTTAGGATATTTATTCATCTCATATTAAACATTTTCATTTTTACTGTCATGGTAATTTATTTTATACTGTATGAGCCTTTAGTCCTAATGCTATGGTACTTGCCTTTTAAGATGGGAAAAAATGTGCCAACTGAAAGGGAGATTAGAAAATTTCATTTAGAATGTTTTTGGAGATCAGAGAATTTCATTTAGAATATTGTCAATAGCTTCATTGCCAGAAGCTGGAAGTCCTTTAGCGTGGTCCCAATATTTCAGAGGATTCTTAGAAAAGGATTCAATTTATTATGGGCAAACATTGAAGATATATACATATAATTATATGTGTGCATATATGTATGTGTGCATATTTACACTATAAACATAAATTAGCAACACAAGATCTCCAAATTTACTGAGGACAATAGAAACCTCTCTCCCTCATGAGACTGAAATGGTTCCTATTCACTCATAATAGTCTGACAGAAGGTAGAAAGCCACTTATCAGCCTTATAAATTGAGCTGGTTATTAGTCAAGCAGTTTCAAAGCAATTCAAAGGCACTAATTTCATTCTCCCCACCCCTACACCCCAATGCTCTCATTCCAGCACTCCACGATCACAGCCACACCCACCCACCTCTCAACTCTTATCTACTTCACACCCCCCTCCTCCACATCAAATCAAGTAACAGCATGCTCCACTACCCTAGTAACCCAGGTGTACCACAGCAAACACTTTACTCCAATAAAATCACACAGACAGAAGCTCCACAATGTGCTGTGAAGAAAAGCAGTCTGTAAACCCCTAAGATAATATCTGTTAATGAGTGAGATGCTTAATATTCAGTGGGAAGTAACAATAGAAATAAACTACCCACAGAACCGGCTATTTAGGAGACAATACACAGAAATACAATTAATTCAACTCCCAAGTAAGGATATCCTGGTAAGTAACCTGAAATTAACCTCTCATTGTTTGCCAGAAGTCAGTCCACAGCAGCAAAAATGACTAGGGTTTTTTTGGCTGTTTTTGTCCATTCACTCCTTGCCTTCTTGCATGACTATGTGTCATACCTCTTATCCAGGTCCTGCAATGCTAGGTTTGTTTTCCTTGAAAGTACCTGATCTTTGAAGCATGTCATTCTGAGATAATGTTGATTAAAAAAAAAGTAAAGTTAGGTTTCAAGGTGATGGAGAAATCTTTAAAACACTAAAGGCTTTAAAAAATATGAAAGAAATAAAAAGAAATCTGTGTTTATCATTTGTTCAAAAAATATTTCAAATGTTTGGGCCTACTATGATTTATCTAGAGGAACAGCAGCAGCTCTGCAGATATACCATAAATATTGCTAGCTGTCACAGGGAAATAAGGAGGTGACTTGTTTCTCCTCAATCCCTTAACAAAGGCACATTATATAGGCTACACACTCCGGTTCCAGGGAAGTTAATATAGCACTTCGTGTTCTTGAAACTGAAAAACGTAAAGCTGAGTGAGGTTCTTTCAGGTTTTTTCTCTTCATGTTGTGAAATGTTTGTTTTCACTAATGTTACGGGGTAGTAATCATTGTTCATGCATTAGCATCAAACAGTCAAGTAATTTCACAGCTATCCAGTATAAATAAATATTTTCTTCTAATTATACCACATGAATTAAATACAGGTGTTCATGATCTTCTAGAGGTACTTAGCACTCATGCAAATATAGAGTCTTTGTCTTTCTCAAAGATTAAGAAAATCCCTAGATGAGACACTTTAATGCTATATAGGTGGATATTTATGATTTGTGACAGGTTATCATATAATTGCAGTGGAACTATGCATGGTATTTACTTGAATACCTGAAGAGTTTGCTATTATTGAAATGACTACAGTGATTCCATAAAAAACAGTGGTCTGATCTTCTAGTACTTAAGTATCTCAAGCTGATTTACACCAGTAAAGTGAAGGAGAAACAGACAGCATCTAGACAGGTGAAAACACATCACTAACTCTTGAAACTTTACCATCATGATGTTCTTATGTTCCTTCACCTTTCCTGCCCCCCCCCCCCCCCCCAAGTCTAGCTCTCACTCTTGGACTTTTCCGTATCCTTGACTAAAAGTAAAAAGTACTGATTATGAAAAGACATCTTTTAGGCTGCCCTCACTCAGTGGCTTGAGCATTTCTGAATGCTAAATAATGATTAAGCCCACATCTTTATACCATTTAGCCCAATGACTCTATTTGCAAATGTTACTACTATTTAGTCTGAGTAGGATGGGAGGTTGTGACATACTGCTTTTTACCAGTGATATCACCTTCTCTTCCACACAATTAATCTATAAATAATTAACATGAGTCATCACCCCATTTAGAGGCTGGTCTTGCTGAACTTCCATTCCTACCAAGTCCACTCAGAGAAGGAATGAGCCTTCAAAGCATGTCCCTTCTTATTGCAATAAAAAGGGCAAAAATGTTTGGAAAGAGGCATTAAAGTCTGACAATATCAGACATTATGTACTGCATTACAAAGCAAAGAGAAGCTGGCAGGTGGTCAATTTGTCATGCATTAGAGTTTTGGCCACTTAGATAAATTGTAAAGGGCACAGGGCAGGATATTTAGGTGCACTGAATTATAGTGAGACATTTTAATGTTCTGTGATTAGTTAAAGGAGTTATTTTGACCCTTAAGCAACTGGAGTATGGGAAAAGAATCATGCTGTGCCCATCTATATGAATTTAACAGACAGTCAGAAAACCTAAACAGTGGCTAGCAAGTAGAAGCCAGCCTTTAATAATGTCACTCATTCTAGACTGTGAAAAACTGCATGGTTTCTTTGCTTCTCCTATATTGAATATCCCATAAAACTGGATCAATGACAACAAATCAAACAGGAACTTTTGAGAACCAGGCTTCCCACACATACTCAAGGTAGTTTTTTTACCCATGTAATTGATGTTATTCTTAGATGAATAAAAATCACAACAAAAAATGGGAATAGTTAATATGTGAAGTAGACAATTTGACTGGATCCTGTCACAGTGATTCTAATGGAGGAGCTTAATACTTGTGTATTTCTTATAAATTACTTAAGCTGTCACTCAGCATTGTCTGTTATGAAAACATATTCTGCATTTCACACCTGTGCCAGTAGATTATTAGCACTAGAACACCTTTGTGTAATCATTTAAAACTCTGCACCTCAATTTACGCTCAAATAAAGCTACACTTTTGTCACATGAATAAATAAGTCAAGAGGTCACAAATTGGAGATAAATCCATGACTCTTGCAAAATATCCTTCCATTCAGTCTAAGGAGAAGCTGCAGTTGACTACCGGAGACATAGGTCATCTAGAATAGCAGACTTTATGAACTTTGTGTCTGTTTTCACAACCACAATTCTTATGATGCAACAATATTGCATGCAATAAACCTTACATGACATTGTAGAAAATATGATTTTTCATAGTATTCTTTACCTTTTCAGTGGAAAAAAATGATAATAGCTTACATTTTGTAGCTTTAGTCATCGCTAAAATTCATATGAATGTAATTTATCTATATGAACTTTGCTCCCAAAGTATGCACAGTATAGCTGGTTTGGTCAATACAAGCTGCTCAAGAATCTTGAATAAGAGATGTTCAAAGCATTATAATAGTAAATTGGCCAAGTATTAGTCCTCTTCTGGATGCAAAAAGCGTTGAAGCCCCATGTAGTCATGTGCTCCAACTCTGAACTGTTCAGACCAAGCCTAGGCTTAGAACTCCTCACGCATACAAGGTTCTCATTTCTCCACTATAAGTAGTTTTCCTAGAAATCAGCAAGTTACACAAGGGTAGATGGCTCTCTCCACATATGGACCAATGGAAATATAGATTCAGCATAGGATCAGTAGATACTTAGCAAAAAACTGAAGAACAATTTTTACAATTTTTTAATACGCTTTGCTCAATGAAGTTTATTGGGGTTTTGCCTGAATGTGAACCTATACCTTGTCATTATTCATTATACATGCCACTTACAGAAAGTCACACCTTTTACYTGGTAATTTAGTACAGAGAAGAAATATGAAAGATCATATGGACTGTGAGGTTGCTAGTCTAGAAAGCAAAAATTGCTGGAGTATGTTAGACCTTCATCCAGCAGTGTGTGTCCACCCTAAAAAGACCACAGTGGATGTTGGAGTAAAAAATACCCATTCTGCACAACTTATTAATTACACAGTGGTGCAAACCAATAACCCTTTCAAGGCTTTTTCCAGCTACTGAATAGTACATGGCTTAAATAACCCTGTAATTCTGTTCCTATGTAGAAAATTCACACATAAATAATATGAGTTGTTAAAAGTCCCTAATTACTTATTTGCAAACCAGATGATAATGGACCTAAACAAGGTTCTACATTCAACTATGCCAGTTCTTCTAGGCTACAAAATGGACTCTTTCATCTCTTCTTAGAAGTTTTATTTTTTTGAGCATTAATGGCACAAAAGACAATGATTTCAACTTGCATTTAATTTTAAAAATGAAGAGAAATTCAGAGACAAGAATAAAAGTGTAAAGTAATTTATACTGTTAGATGTTACTCTTCTTATAATGACATAAGTTAAATGTAGATTGCTTGGCTTTTTTGGTTTAAAGTTATATCTTTCATGTCATTTACCTATAGGATGGATTATTTCTTTAGAGCATCACCTGACCAATTATGAATAGTATAAAATTGTACCTTAGGTCTTAACCACTGGACCCCTCTTTCTAGATGAGGAGTTTATTTTTCTGTCAGATAAATCAAAACCCTGTTGCTGTACTTAAGCACATCAATATAAATGGCTATAGTCTGGTACTGAAACACTTATCCTTCTCTCCAGTTAGTTTTAGGGTAACAGACTCAGGTAATAGCTTTTGAGTAAAAGGTCTGGGCTAATACAATTTGGGTAGATTTAAAAACAGGTCTCATAAATCAGTTTTCCAGGGGTGTTTATTTTTGTCATCGTTCCTGATTCTTGTCATGCAAACAGTAGTCTTGTAGGATATGTCAGCCTTTGTTACAGCTTTGATTTATTTCATATAAGAGAAATTAACTTGTCATTGCATTAAAAGCTAATGGACTCTTAAAAAAAAATCTCTTTAGTTTACTATGCAATTTTCTGAAATGTGGGTCAATGAGGGCCCAAATCATCCTAGCCTGTATTGCATTACCATCTTTAAATATATATATAATTATATTCTCCATTAATTAAAATATTAGTTTCATAAATTTTTCAGGTAAATGCAGTACTTTTGAAAAGAGCTCAGATTAAACTACAATGAATGGTTGGAAGGAAACTTGAAGGTGACATTGAATTTAGCTACCACAGAGATGAGGGACTAAGAAAGGGAGAGAAAAGGCAGGGTTCCGCTGAGTTCTGGGTGGCAGCAGAAAAAGATCTAAAGAGCCAAGCTTGATGGTGGCTGATAGTGCTGCAACTGGCAGTAGCAGTCAGCAGTTGTAGTCAGTCTAAAACCTCACTTACCCCATGGCAGTAGTAGCAGCAGCTTAACAGAAACAGTAGCAAGGCCCACTTCTCAAGGACCAATGTAGGCAAAACAGATGGTGGTACCATTGCTGTTTCGTTTCTGCAAGTAATGTGTTACCTCAGACAGCTGCTTCCTTGCTCCTGGCTAGGAATGGTTTCAGGACAGGTGAATCTGTTTCTGGATAAAAACTACCAGATGAACAGCTCTAGAACATGAATTCTTCATACACCTCAGGACAGGTGTAGCATATACAGTGGAAGTACAAGCTCCCTAAATGTGTTGTGCTTGAAATGTAACCATGGAGAATCTTGGTTCTGTAAGTCTAATAGTTCTTAGTCCAATACCTTGTGCAGTGTCAGCTGTTCTGACTTGGTAGTTTTTGCAATGGTTCAGATAGCTACTTCTGCATGGCATTCTGCCAGGGGATGTGTGCCCTCAAGACAGGAGACCAATGATCCTCTATAAATGTACATATTTGCGGTATACATCAAAAAAACATCATGACAAATGCACAAAACATTTAAGAAAAAAAATTTATATCTGGTCCTTCCTATTCCACAGTATTTATTTCTTGCTGCTGAAAGTCTTATATCTGTAATACAAAAATACCGTGCAAGATTAAGTGATTCAAGTCAAGTTACCTGGCAAGGCTGTCTCAGAAATAGGAAAACAATGTCAAGTTCCTGATTCCCAGTTGACTGAATAGACTTCTAGATTACTATAAATTCAGGTGTCCAGTATGCTAGGCCACCTTATACAACATCCAGATAAGCACATCTTATCCTGAGGAACTAATATTACAGATAGCATCTATGAGGAATGGACAAGTTCAAAGTTACATTTCTCAGCAGAATTCGTTCTTACCTATTGTGTTTACTGTTCCCTCTAAATATTTATGTAAATCATTAGAAATGCACTTTATAAGTTACTTCAGTAATGTTAAATTTGAGGCCAACCATCCAAAAGGAATACTATGTACAACAGAAAGGTATGTGGCCTCCAGGATTGAGTATACCCCTTCTGCATCTGGCTGTACGTTAATTGTTTGTAACACCTCTGATTTAAGTTTGTATTAGAGTCCTTGTTAGGTTTTCATGTCAAAATATTGATGTTATTTTAAAATACCATTATGCTGAGGGTGTCCCTGAGGGTGCAAAATGCACGAAATTAAAAGGTCAACAATGACTTCCAGCAACACCATTGGCCTGATTCTCCAGGGCTGTTAATCTTCTATGTCCGCTTAAATTTGTGCCAAGAGAATACAAAATGTTACAATGGGCATCAGTGAGTAGAAAATACTCACTGGGTCATGGACCATGAACTCTTCGCTCAGGCAAATTACAGAGTCTTTGTATGCAACTACCCAAAGTGAAAGGGAGCAAAGAATGAGGCCTATTGCCTCTGATGAAGCAATTACAGAGTGATCACAATATTTTATTTTGCTTTCCATCAATGTCTGATTCCACTATTTAGCCTTGGAAAGTGGTAGCTGACTACCTTTCTGATTGCCATGTATAACTTGGACTCGCGCACCTAGGAAGCCCCGAAGGATACAAGGCCACTAATTCTGAAAGATCAAAGGTTCCCTCTATAATGAAAAAGCAAACACAGGAGTAATTTTACTGGCTGTCATTCTTGTTGGATTATCTTGTGCATTGAAGCCCTGCATTACTCTGTTTACACTGACAAGGCAACTTGTGATTAGATAGTAAATTTACTTTTTGAATAGGATGAGCATCAGAATGGCAGAAAATGCCATTAACTGCAGTTTCAAATTCCAATAAAAAGTTTGGCACGCTCGGCTGCCTATGAGCATCTCTGAAGTAAAGCACTATAGTTAAATTTTCACCTTGCATGCTGGTCTAGAATTCATAGAAAGAACAGGAAAGAAATCGTAAGGAGCCCTAGCTATTGTTCAAATTGTTACTGCTTTACTTTTGGTGAGACAACATATTTAGATGCTTCTCAGTATTCACTTTTTCACTCTGCTTCCCTCTCCTGACCCCCACTCTTTTAAAATTATTGTCTACTGTGCTTCCCAGGAAACACAGTACAGGGTGAAAATTTGTTCGGGTAAGAGGTTCAATGTCTTCCAACTGAAACAAGCATAGTAGAAAGCAATCACAGCATACAAAACACCCTATTGCAGTAATTATAGAATAGTAAGAATCTCTAGATATAATTTAGGTGATTTATTATGCACTGTTGGTAGTCACTGGCGAAGACAGTCATGTAAACAGAATTATTTTATTGTGTTAAAGTGCTAAGTAAGTGTGTATTCTTGTTCTTCACATTTTCATATCTGGTGGCATGGTRGGGTCTGATGACCCCATACTGTCTTCAGACTGATAAGGGGTGTCCTTCATTGACCTCTGGTTTAGACCCAGAGATCTTGCTTCAGTTTCCATGGACAAACAAGACGGGAAGTCAGTAATAATTGCCTCCAAATCTCAACCCACCAGTATTTTAACTTTATTGAATTAGAATGTAGGCTGAAATGAGAACAGCTATGCAAAGTCACTGCTCATTAAGGTCAGATGGAAAAATATAATTTTCTCAATTATATTAAAAAAAAGTTAACTATGAAATTAACTGATGGAAACTGTAGGTGCCCCATGACAAGCACCTACAATTATGCAATGCATAAATTATACAGCTGAATAAAAAAAGCCCTGATGTATCTTCTTGCATGCCCTCTGCTTTTTCCAAAGTGACTATACTATATTTCCCTCTGTTCTGGGTTAGTAACTGGTTAGCGAAATATATTGGGTCCTGATACAAGGACAGCAAAATATAACCTCAAAGTTAGAAGTTTGCATTTTAGTTATTTTACTTTCATTCAGGCTTCAGTTTCCTGACATCCAATTTCATTAAGTCATTCTCTACTGAACAGCCTTTTCCTACAAAGTACTTTTTTTATTTTGAAAATACTCATACGTTGCAATGAATGCCATCTCTCAGTCTTCCCTGGTGGTCAACTAATTAGGCTGACCTCTTCTGTGTCTCTCTATAAATAATAATCTCCAATTCATATACACAGGGGTTTTGTTTCTTTTTTGCACTGTCAGAAGATTTTCAACATTCTTTTGAAGAACATGAGTACTGGAACTTCACAGAATTTCAGTATCAATCTTACCTGTGGCAGAAAGAGATGAAAGTCCTTCCCTTCTCACCCATCTCCACTGTAAACAGCCAAGGACTCCCTTAAACCTCTTTCCATAGCTTTGTCTTGAAAGCTCATTTTTGTCTATCTACCCTGACATCTATGTTTCTTATACAATCTCACCTTTTTAGAGAAAATAGAAAGAGTCATACGGAGTTAATATTCACCACCCACACCTAATAAACTGATCAAATAATTTTTCCGATCAGGGACAGAATAATCCAATGTAGTTTAGGTAATTACTGATCAAAAGGGCAGAAGTTGAGAGCTCTTAATATCCTCCAGTAATTTCTCTTTAGCACCATAAAATACTCTTGGCAGCCATGTCTTGTAAAAGTCAACATGTTAATAAGCCAGGGAAGGAGGAGGAAGGGAGGAATGAAGGAAATGCTCTGTCATGAGGCTGCCAAAAGAAAGCTTTCCTACTTAGACCTCTGCTTAGGCAATTTTTTTTCATAGTCTCTAACCAAAACAGAATTTAGTGGGTTTCTACAAAGAGAACTCAGAACTGGGTTGCACTGGGCAGAAAAGCTGTGCCAGTAAAGAGAAGAACTCACATGGGTGAAGAAAACAGCTTGGATAGCTTATTCCCTGTAGAACCAGGAAAAAAAACCGAGTACCATATTGTAACAGCAACCATATTTGCTTGCTACCTCTTTCTGAGACAGCACAACCTAGTAGAGACCAACGGTAAGAGTGAGTCTTGAATACTTTCAGTGATAGTGGTTTATTTAATTAAGAGACACCACCAGCATTTCTTAGCTCAATATAGCCTGTTGACATCATCCAGAAAATTATAAGAGATGAAGAAACAACATCAGCTATCTTTTTGTATGTATTTCTCTTGTTCTGTATTCTTTTGACAAAATGAGAATAGCAATGTTTCGGTATTCCTGCCTCTAAAAGGTCACATGGGTCCCCCAAATCCATCACCTCTCTTAGTGTCTTCTAAATAAAGCAGCATAGGTTAGCTCCATTTCATAACCTGTCACATGTTGGTGTCAAAGTTTCAAGAATTTAAGCCTTAATTTGAGTGGAATTAATGTTTAAGTAGACCTCAATGGTTAAGTACTATGAACCAGGGGAACCAGTAGGGAAATATACTTCATGTACAGTGCTGTTGAGTTGCTGTTAAAGGTTAAAATGACTGAAGCATGACAGCAACCTGAGAAATATTCTTCTTTATTCTCTCTTTTTCTAAGAGTACTTATTCTAAGAACACCTCTTTCTGAAACTTCCTAGCCAGTCATATTAATTGTACTGCTGCACCTAATTGTCCAGATCTGCTACTTGTCCATTTCTTCAGTAGCATGGACAGTCTGTGCTGTATGTAGTATGTATGAGGGTCACTTCCACATCATCTTACCTGCTGTTTTTCAATCAAATGGTTTTGCAGCTGCTGTACCAAGATCAACAGAATATTCTTCACTGAGCTGCTGAATACATAAATAAGTAGAGACATGTTTGAACCTGTCAACTTTTTAGTCCCTCCAAGTTCTTTAGATGGTTGATGGTACAATAAATAGGGCCTGGAGCGGACTCGTGCTTTGACGTTTAACAAGTTATGTGGTCATGAAAAAATAAATAGCAACGATACTAATATTCATCTTATTTACAAACCAGGGATGATCAAGCAGGATTATTATTCTGACACACACTAAACAACTTCATTGTTCTGGCAGACTCAGTTTTGTGACTGGACAATGGAGAAACAGTTTTTCCATATTTTCGCCTGATATTTCTTTTCATTTTTCATTCTCCAAACAGCCTAAATGTCTGTATACTTTTTCATCAGATAGGGAAGAATAAAAGAACTGTGTAAGCTTAAGCACTCATGGATCTTCAAGTGTCCTTTTCAGCAGCCAAAGGAGGGGCAGTTTTTATGGAACTTCTTCCTCTGTGGTAGGAGGGCCAACAGGTATTTCTGCCAGGCATCACCCCTTTCTCAGTTCTTTGAATACAGTTGCAAATTGCACGTCAGCAAGCGCAGGCTGGACATAAGAGAAAAACGTTTTCATGAGAGGATGGCACAGCACCGGAACAGGCAGCCAGACAGGTTGAAGAATCTCCAGCTTTGGAGGCTTTTTGAGACTCAGCTAGACAAAGCCTCAACTAGCCTGCTCTACTGTTGGCCAAAGTCCTATTTTGAGCAGAAACTTGGGACTTCATGATCACTAAAGATCCCTCCCAGACAAAATTTCTATGATTCTGTGTAATTGCAGGCAAACCACAGATCCAACAGAAATTCCTCCTTTGGCACATTCCCAAACCTTGGCTCAGACAGCTGTAGTGAAGCTGTAGTTTTCTGGTATAACTAAGACTTGGTATATTTAATCTACCAATTTGTGCCTCAGTTTCTCTGTGTGTAAATTGGGATTAATATATTGCCCAAGAGCAGCTGTCAGGATGACACAGCTAAAGAGTGTGAAGTGCTTTGATGTTTTGAGACTTTTTCCCAAAAGGAATTTGAAATCTCAGCCCACATATGTCACAGCACTGCTATCATCATTACCTTTTAATTGCTTGGGGAAAAAAAAAAAATCCCATGAACAAAAGGATTTGAAGGTGGCAAACACCCTCTCCTCACTGACCATCGGTAATACAGGAAAACGCAATTTCTTTTCTGAGGTTGGCAAACATCTCAGCATACCCACACAACCTGCCAAATTCCTGAGGCATGCATTGCACATACAAACATGTCCTAACACATTTTTTCATTAAAGACTTTTCTTAAAAGAAAACAAAGTAAGTCACCCTCCCCGCTAAAAAAAACAAACCACAAAACAAAACAACAAAAATTGGACAATATCCTTTGTTTTGAATTACGCCTTATTTATACTTGTTACAGTCTGTTTGCTAATTTACAGGCAGCCAATATAAAGACCACTAAAGAGGTGTAATCTGCTCAGGATTGTTCAAAACCAGAGAGCAAATATGTCCCTGAACTCTGAGGGAGCATAAGCAGAGCAGCTACTCTGCTGGAAGCCTTACTGAAGGGGAATTGCAATAAATCAAGAACTATACTTATGAGGAGGATGTCTTGCAGTTGCAAGGTCAGCATGGGACAAATAAGAACATAGGATGACCAAAATGTACAGTTTGAGACATTTTCATACCATGTCCAGCAAACTGGGCTTACCATAGAACAGCTGTAGTTTGCAACAAGTGACAGACAATTAGAAGAGGCTTGCTGCAATGACAGCCTTCGCTAGTAAAATAAAGTAGGCAAACTACTACATTCTTTACATACCTATAGCATCATTATTGTTTGCGTCAAGCAATTCTTGTGTCCTTGCAACACCACATTGTAAGCTTGTCTGGGCAGGGAACATGTGTTTATGTACATGATGATAAAGACACCCTGAATGACCTCCCCTCGGCAGCCAGGCTAATGTTTTTATAAAACTAAGAACAAAATAATTTGTATGCATCCAGATGGCAATGTCATGTAAGCAATTCTCCAGAGCAGAGACTAAACTCCACAGGGTACAAGATACACAGCTGTGCATTATGAGAGTGCTGATGTTATTCTATGCTGTGTTAGGAAACAATTTTGTCTAGAGGCTTCACATGTCCTTTGAGCAACAAAGGTTTGGAGACATATCCTTGAAACATGTCATGTTTCATACCTCTGGGCACCATCTCTGCAGTTTGATTATTTCTTACTGGTCTTAAGAGAGGATAAATTCTGATATTCCTGTAGCATCTCTTAGTTGCTGAAGCAATTACCCATGATTAGTCATATTGGATGTTGCTGAAACAGCTGCTCTAAAATGCCTATATCTTTTGAATCTCCAGTTAGATGGAATACCTGCCTGAAAAGTTGCTAGTGTCTCAGAAATGATGAGTAAAGAAATATACTCTCTTTTTCATGAAGTGAAAAACCTAGGTAGTAACTGATAGGTCAACGGATGGTTTCTGAACAAAGTATGAAGATCCTTGCTAAAAGCAGTCAGTATTATTCCAGCTGTCCATAATACATTTTTAATATATCATGACCACACTCATGTTTTCAAGCAGCTAAGGATAGACCACAATCAGAACTACATGTACCATGCCTCTTAGTCACTTTTCACTTCTAACTTGCCCATACAAAGTCAAGCGAAACTGAACACATAATATGCAATGTGCTCTTGCTTTACATTATTGAGTACAGGAATATAGCTGATATTTGCAGAAAAAAAGGTGTTAAAAATAATGAGTAAGACATCACAATACATGCACAGGAATAACTTAGACACATCTCCGTTGTATTGTGTCATGGGCACAGTTTACCCCAGAGTGGATGTGATCTACATAAAAAAAACAGTGGAGGTAACCCCTGGGTGGAAATGCTGAACACAGACACATTTAATTGCCTTGTAGAACCTATATTTCACTTGTGAAGTGTTATGCACATAAATGAGGATGTATGAAGGATGTTATTATTTACCAGCTAAGAATACTAACATTCTAGTTGTAAGCATTTTCAAGTGACTGTCTGTCTTCTTTCTTTTTCCTCTTGAGTCTTAATGTAGAATATCTCCTACAAATTACACTGAGGAACTGTTTGCAGGGGTAATTATTCTTAGTTGTTATTCCTGATTCTTCTTATTCATCATCTGTCATTGGCCCTGCTCTTTTCAAGTAAAAAAAGTACATAGATCTGAATTAGCTTACATTTCTTTTAAATAGAAGAAGCTAATTCAGACAGTAGCCACACAAGAATGAAACAGGAATAGTTAGCTCCTTTAAATCCAAACCTTGCAGTAATACAAATCAACTTTAGCAGATTAGACCTTCATTGTGTTCAGTTTTACATCAATGACAACCCTAAGATCTCTTAGCTTGTGAACCAGCAGGGGTGAAACGTGAGCATGCAACCATTGGAAACTGGTTTGACAAGTGCAGGGAAACTAAAAAATGTAACTACAGTAACCAAAATGTTCCTAGTCTTAAAAGTATTTCATACATTAGTACTTCTGCAGAATGACACTGGAAGTGTTGGCAATAGGTTGCTTGGGAGGCAGCTACTTACAAGGCTGGGGCCAACATTCATAAAGACGATGTAGGTCCACCCTGTAGGATGTATTTTGCATCTGGAGCACAAGGTAAGATGCTGAGAGGACTTTAGCCATCTTAAACTCTGTCCATAACTCTGTTTGCTGTGCCATTATGTATTCTATCAATATTCATGCAATTTCTTTCAACTAAGGCACAGAATTAGTCATTAAAAATATAATACAAATAGGCTCTACTCAGAATCATAACGGTTTTTATTCTGGTAGCAGAAATAAATGGACTTCCAGCATGAACAATGTGAGAAACCTTGTTCCTGTACAGTGTTTTTGCTGCCCTCAGCACTTAAAGTGGTACAACAACACCCTGTCATGACTTGCAGTTTAAGACACATGCAGAATGCATCACCATGATATTAAAATAAAATTTAAAAAAAAAAAAAAAAAAAAAAGGCGGGGGGGGAGGGAGAAATCTAGTGAGGAACCAGCTCTGCTAACATGATAAGCTCAATAGTGCCATCTGCTGAGAAAAAGTTCAAGGCATTTGTGCCACCGAGGCCAGTGGCTCGTTCAGACAGTACTTCTCTCTTTACACTGTCTGCACTGCTCATGATCGCATCTTTTCACAGTCCTGCTTTGCATAACATACCGCAGTAAGGCTCCCTTCCCCTGGCCGGGTTTCATCCTCTTTTAGAGGTGGACAAACACAAACGAGGACAGCATCTGTCTGGCAGTTGCCTAGAAATCAGTCTCAGCTGAGGTGCAAATGAGCTGTGGATTTAGAAGGTGGCATGTTACCCATCTGTTTCTTCCTCATGTTACAACAGCGGGTTTAAAGGATCTATATTCAAATAATTCTTTATTTATTCTTGATATGGTCTCCTTTCTCAGCTTAATCAGGCTTTTGTCATCCTGTATTAGTAAATGCTAGCAGCTCAAGCAATATGTGCTCTTTTCCTTTGTTACCCCTAAGAGACAAGTTATTTCAGAGAGAGACAACCACAGTGTGTATGAAGGTAAGGAAAGGAAGCAGGCACAAAACATACAGTTTCCACTGTCAAGCTCATAAAAATGAAGAGACTACAGATCTCCTTCTGTAACCAAATGCTCGTGTTTTCACATTAAAAGATCTCAGTCTACATCAACACTGCTCAGCTTCTACACCAGTTAACACAGCCTTCCTGTTAAACCTCAAAACAAAATTCTTACAGTCAAGGTCATGCACTGGCAAAGGGCAGATACTGAGCTGAACATCTAAATCCTCTTTGGGGCTGGACTTATTTCACCACAGTGCCATGGCTACTCAGAAACAGGGAAGGATGTTTTCAAGCACCTGAAAAGAGTCCAAGCATCAGAAATCTTGCATACCTCCAGAAGACATGGACTACTGTTTGTAGGACATAGCCTGCTGTCCCTATATGCATATACTTAACATTACCCTTGACATACATTGCCCTGGAACAGAGGGATAATTCAGGAGCCTGAAGCACATAAATTTTGCTTTTTCTTCCCTGCAACATCTTCTCATGGTAAAGAGTAAAACAAGAGGGGGAAAAATACAAACCACCCATCTCCTTTCAAAGTAACGGAACCATAAAGAAGGACAAGGCTACAGACAGGGTGATCTGTTTCACAGTTTGTAAACTGTGCTTCCTAGCGTGGAAGTGAATAACCTGTTAGCAAGTCTAATTCAGGAAATGTTCTGAAGAGAAAAATCAAGTGCAGCTCTAACAGTTTGCAGTACACAGCCTCTAGAGGTACAACAAGGAAGGACATCTTGACTCACACATTTTAAAATGAAACTGGTAAACTCAGTCAGCTGCCAAGATCTATCATGTAATACAAACCAGCAGAAAGCACCCAGTTTCCACTGCACTGAACCCAGTAAATCAGATCTAAGGATTCTCCTTGAAGTCTTTGTAGGTACTTGGAAAAAAAGAAAAAGAAAAAAGAAAAAAAAAGGGGGGACAGGGGGGAAGAGTGAGAGAAAGTTCTGAGCAATTAGAGGCCCAGGTTGCTAGGTTTACTCTGTCACTCACATTTCATTACAAAAGGTATTAATTGGGCTCCATGCAAGATATCTGCCATAATTTTAAATAATCATCAAATTACAAAATTAAGTAGCCACAGATGCTTTGATCCACCCTATTTGGTTTTATCTGAATTTTCTGTTCTAATCCCCATGATTGCTGAATAAATGAAAACAGAACACTACATCAAGCTTTCTAATAAAGGCATTTCTGTGGGGTTTTTTTGCTTTCAAATGCTGTGTTCCAAAAATCACATCACCAAAACTGCTTCTTCCCTTCCCCCACCATGGCACTTTTGAATTGACATAGTTTACTAACCATTCAGAGAGAAAAAGTAGTTCTTTCTTATAAATATTCAAATTCGTAAGTGGCAGTCATGTACATTGATGATGCCTACAAGTTCCACCTACAGGAGGGTGCACTAAACTTGGCCATCCCTTCACTTACTAACAATTTCCTGGAAAAAATAGAGTTCTCTTTTTTTCCTATGATGAAGACTGAATTACAGTCTGAACAGCAGATACCAACAGTGCGTTAACTATTTATACCAACTCACAGGCAGCTTACCATTGAGCTTCACAGTATTATACTAGTCTTCCTTCCAATTTTTTTCCTTTGTGTAACTGTGATAGGGTACACACAGGAACACATAATGTGTGAAAGCTTTCAAGTGTGACATGCAGAACTATTTTCATAAGTATTTTGAGTTTTATTATCTCTAGTATGCCATATAAGATATCCTGTTCTACAAGCAAAGTCTTCCAAAGGAGAAAAAGGTCCTGTTTTGCAATGGGTCTCCTGATTTCTTTCACCATATGCAAGCAAATACAATGCTATTTTGGAGAAAGAGGAATCTATTTGTCAGGTGCATGCACTTAATTTTCCCAGACATGTTTCAATCTGTACTAATTCTATCTTGATGACTATTCTGTCAAAACATAATTTCCCCTTTATTTTCATATGATGAGGAAATTTTCTTATAATTATCACCAGGATGACAGTGTCAGCTGACTTCAATTTTGCTCATGCAAATATGAACATACAAGTAAATATGGAATATATACACTGAAGTGACCARCTAGGCAGGTAACCACTAATTTCTGTGGACTAACTTCTATAAGATGTTATCTTAAATAATAAACATATCTATTCAGTTCCACACCAGAGGCAGCTAGAGCAAACTAGTGAATTCTATACCCTATAAATTGTGTGGTGGAGAGGTAAAGATAGAACCCAGAGATCTACATTTCCCTGAGATTTAATACATCATATAAGTGGGCTGGTATGTGTTAAAGGTACCTGACATATGTCCTATCTTAAAAAAAAAAAAATTAAGCTCAAATTTTGGCTTACACTTCAAGGCAGTGTTATTTTTCTTCAGGCTGTTTAGGCTGCTTCTGTAAGTCAGCTGCATACCTAAGACAGTGGAATTGTGGCTTCATCAGTATACCTAAACTTGCTTTTTTATTCACTTTATAAGACCTTCAGAGTTGCATAGTACTATTCAGCCAGAAATGGAGAAGAGGAAAAAGGGAATCATATCCAAAACAACGAGGACAGACAGAATAATCTCAAACAGATAATCATATAAAATAATTCCTCAATCATCTCTTTTATTCATGACTTTGTTTTTCCTTATACTTCTAAAGGAGACAATATGAATTTTTTTGAGTTCATCTTCATTTAAACTTCAGGCCTCGTTAATTGCCAAAACAATGGCAGAGTGAATGTTTTAAGCCTTTTGGTTCTGGAAAGATTTTTCTGCTGATAGGAATTTATGTGAAATTTTGCAAAGAAAAGCCTCACTCATTTTTCAAGATAACTTTTTTCTGCCTCTGGATGGTGCTGGCAGAAGGAATAAAAAGCTTCTCTCTGTGGAATTTTAGCTCTCCGTGTCGGTAAGGCATGTCAGCGGCCTGATGAACAGAGTCATAGAAGTGTCTGTTCTTATTAACAACTTTAATTTATTTAGGTTTCCAAGAGAACACAAAAAACATAGTCAAGGGATGCCAGGGCTATTTATATAACAACATTGCCATGAAATGCAGATGGATGTTGTAATGCAAAACAGCAGTACCAATCATACAAACATCCAGAAGGACCATGCATGGGTGAACATCCAGAGAGGCACTCAGCATCAGCTTCCTTGTCCCTTCACAGCATGTGCTGCTACCTGTTAGTATTACTCCCACTCTACAAACAGAACCAAGCCATAGAACCTGAGTAATTTGCTAGAGGAATCAAACCTTTGATTACAACTCAAAGGCTAAGCTTACTAAATTAGATTTCAGTTAGATGTCATCACCTCAAGTCTTACGCGTTGCAGTTGGATATGGGCAAAGATGCACCTTTTGACAAAATTCTGTGCCTACATTTCAGATAGCTGCCCCTACCACGTATCAGGGGATGGCTAATCCCCCCTTCACGTTCTTGGCCTAATGCAATTATGAGATAAAATGTTCCCAAAAGGTTATTTTGGCCTGTGGTCCTTCATTATTATCCCAAATCAGGCCAAGATGATATAAATCATGGTTATAAGGGCTGACCCACTTTCAAATGGAGTCTTCTTAAATATTCACCTATAACACTTTCCTCTGATCTGTTTCTGATCAGATCGTAATTTCATGGGCCGCAACAACAACAAAACACTGTAATATTTAAATAGTAATGGATGAAGGGACTAAAACTATCAAAGGCTCTGGAAAACAACAGCAAGTCAAGCTCTTTTTGGTATATGTGTAAAGCCAGATACTCTTTACAAAAAAAATCCAGATCCAACCCAAAACTCTTTACAGAAGGAAAACTCATTAAAGTTCTATTTCATGTCCTATTCTCAAGGCTGAAATGCACATACACACTAAATATCCATTGATCAGCAAAGTCACCCTGTGCAAAGAAAAGTGAACAGACCTTTAAAGATAGTAACAATATTCATTTTATTTAGTAATAAGAGCTTTTCAAATGTGAGGTTTCCCTGTAGAACTTTAATAGAGAACACGATTCTATCTAAATGTTGTTTGACCTGTCCTCAGGATTTTAACTGAAACATTTATCCTTGTTATAAAATTCTGTATGATTTTAAAACATCTTAATAAATTTTGTCTAAGACCACAAGCACTAGCCTTACTGCTGTGTTTGGGATTTTGTCATTGGCTTCAGTAAGGACTGGCTTTACTCTAAATTTTATCATAATTTTACAGCCATTTTTGTTCCATCACAATGAACGCTGCAGGACTCCCTCATATTAAAATGTCCTGAATAATATTAGACTAGAATATAGATTTTAAAACTGTGCTGGATAAATGAAATGAATACTTGATTGGAAGAAGCCACAGAATGTTCTCAGAAGAACTCATTAAGAAGGATGTGTCTCTGGAACCTACATACTGTGCGCTAGGAAAGAGGCGCGAACAATAGTAGTTAAGAGTATTATTAGATGTGCAAATAGAATGAGCCAGGATAAGAGCACCATGATATGTAGTCATGAAGACTCGCTGCTTCTACTTACCTACTCACACTAAGGGGACAGAACAGCAATAACCCACTTCCTAGTTCGTATGTCTTTCTAGATTAGGGTCTCCTGAGGAGCCTGATCAGGAACATGCACCCACCAGGAATTTCATATACATTCAACACACAACATTCCCCCCGCACACCCCAGTCAACATACTTCTATTATAATACGATTAACCATCAACACTGTTTCCACTATTTCCACAGCTATCTAATCTATTCTTTTGACAGACCTGTAATCTGCCCAAATCTGCAAACAGGAGTCATTGCTCAACACCTTTGTGGTACAACTGCTTTGGCATTGTGTAAAGGAGACATTTACCCTACCAGTATTATGCTATGCCATACCAAGCCAGAAAACTGTGGAACTCCTGCAAATACTAGAAAGGAACTAGAAACAGTATGAAATCACAACTACAAATAGTGATGCCTATGAAGGCAGGTATGCAATGATCAAAAGTTAACCTTACAAAATGGATTATCCTTCACATAACTGGATGTAAGAAAAAGCTGCAATATATCAAGGACATCTCATACAGTACAAGGTTTCATCTTGCAAGCTATTGTTGACTCTGCATTTGGGACTTCTCCTTTGTTTGGAATCTCCTCATTCTTGATCTCATCATAGACCTTCATCAGCTTCCCAAATTTCTTTGGGAAGATTTCTCCCCCCCCTAAATCTTAAGACAAACTACCATGAAGGTTTAGGTTTTTTCCCCTGTATTGGTAATAGACATATGTTAATTGTTTGCTATATCTTTTTTTCAAGATTGTAACGTTATTCTTGTTGAGCTGCTAAAATAAACAACATTGTCTAGCTGCTATTCAGACTGTTTTTTCTGTGTGCCTGCAGGGTGTCCACTGAAGTACAACAGTGATTACCTGAAATGCACAAGATTTTTCCTGATTTGCTTTCAGTTCTGTTGACCTCATTTTGCTGGGTGCCAACAGAAATTCTTGATGGTAATAGCACTAGATGAGAGATTGCAAGAATTCTCTATGGAAAGGCTCAGGACAGCATGAAATCAGATACACAGGACTCCCAGAGAATTGATTAAGGGTCTTGACCCTTAACCATGGGTATTAGAGCCAGATGAAATAGAGAAAAAATAGCTTGATTACTCCACTCAAGTTCTAGTCCCAGCAAAAGCAGCATGAAGCTATCTCTTGATATGGCAACTGTGCCACTGTAGTATGAACTTTATAATAGTTGCTTGTAAGCATGTGCTCCAAGAATATGGGAATGCAAATATCCAGGTTCCACTACAACTACTTCAAGTACGAACAGCTCCATGGCACTAGAAACTTCCTAGGAAGTTACCACTCATAATGACTTTAGTATGTAAGAAAAATACACTGAGCTCCTTAAGGTATCCTTCTAAGTAATGTACGGTTTCATTCCAGTGCTTTAATGTCAGCTGAGCCAGCATAATTTACTTATTTTCAGTATTTTCATGGTGCATCTCTACAATTTCCCAATTCACTAACTAAAAAATTAACCAAAGGGCTCTTGAATGTTATTAGTCTATAGGTATCATTCTGAATGATTACTCATTTGGCTCATACTGAATGAACGTTTAGCAAAGTGTAAGTAAGAAAAAAATCTAATCTAGTTAGATTAATCTAAAGCATGGAACTCCTATTTTTATATTACTACTGGGACTGTTGTACATACACCATTTCCTTTCTGTATTAACTACTAACACCATTCTCTAGGTTAAACATTCTCCCCTAGTTGATTTTATGAATAAGAGACACCAGTTTCATTTTGAGGCTTAGATAATGTACCTTCCTCTTAAAGAATAATAGAGATTTCAGACTGCGAACAAACAGAATTAATAATTCCACTTGCATGTCTCCAACATGTGCCACAGTTGTCATTGTAGATTATACATATTTACATACATGTTGTGCAAGTATGTGTGTGTATAAATCTAGAAATAAAAAGTGAGGGTGGTTTATTCTAAACTCCAAATGGTGGTAACACAGAAAATCTTGGTGTTCCATCAAATCACTGGGGATTAGAGAGTTTATTTATTTAGCTAAATGTACTCAGTATGGTCCTCTGTCATAATGATATTCCTTTTTAAGCTACTATTTGTGGTTTAAAACAATTCAAAACTACAGCAAGAGGAAAAAGTCACTTTGCAGTCATGGAAAATTTGTACACAATTTTCTACAAGATGGAAAGTTTGATATAGCTTTTTTGGAACCTGTCATTTTTTTCTTCTTCTTCTTCATCCCACATACTTAGAAAAGTCAAAAGCAATTTTTTATTTTTTTCAAAAAAATCAAGGTTTTTCTTGGAAGCATCAAATAACGTTAAGAGGGCATGGCATTAATATCCACTTAGGAATAGTTAGATTCATAGTTATGAAAAATAAGGGAGTAAGTAAAAAAGTTCTTAATAGCAACAGCAATTACAACAATAGCATGAAGAATTTTTGAAGTCCTTTTACAGTGCTAGGCCATCAAATCAGCCTCTAAAATGCACTGATAGCAAATCACTGAAATTAATGGAAGGACTCTTGAGATTTTGGTCGATTCAGACATAGATATTGCAGAAAAAACGGCACGAGACCTTTTCAGCTCTCATTCTCCATGTTGCTACAATGAGGAAGAAATAAGTCATGCTGTAAAATTGTAGTCATGAGGTTTCTACTAGGAGCTATAAAGAACGCATATAACAAGGCTTTCTGTCCCACATCTCCAGCATGAAGAAGGTCCTCTAGTGAACATGTGAAAATTAATGATAACATTGATCTACTATCTCTAAAGCCATGTTAATGTTTCAGAGAACAGTAGCTTTTGACTTAACCTAAAAATTGAACATATGTGGCTGTACTGAAAACATAGGTGTTTTGTGTTCAGTACAACTATGCTCTTGCCTCTATCCAGGCAAATCTTAGTAGAAGCACATTCAGTTTTACAAGAAACTTTGATTTCAAGGCCTAATGAACATGATAAAGTCTCGGGCAATAAAACATATCACAGCTTGAATGTGTTGTTCTTCTCTTTCAACATATAAAAAGATGTTTGCTCCTCAGCTATCAGAAACATGAACCCCCATGGGCTAGAAGAACCAGTTATTGTAGCTGTAGCCATTTATTCTATTAAAGAATTTCTGAAATGTTGGAAAGACTTTTCTCAAAGTTAACAGTGTGATGAAAGACCACATACTGGGAGAGTGGAATCGGCTTTGGAATGCTGGAGTTGAAAAACACAGGCTTGGGAAAAAATATTAAATCCTCAAAACATTCTCTGCTTAGTATTAAAAGCAGAAATGGAGCCTTTGATGTAGAAATCAGTATTTACAATTAAAGTAGGAGGCTATTATTACCTTGCTTTCCTTTCTTAATTCAATTCTTTTGACTGAGCATTCTGAAAGAAACATAACAACACATTATATCTGAACTACTAGTGAAAGGCATGATTATCCACTTTTAAGTTTGCTTTAATTGCTGCTTAAAGTTAATTAATTATTTTCATGTTTAAAAGGCTTTTTCTCCCCTATAATGCTAAAGCTTAATTCCCAGATAAACTGTAGCTCCCAAAAAGGAAACCTGGCACACCAATTTTGTTTATCTTACTGTCCATGCTTCTGTTGTTACAAGTCCATGGGAGAAATCCTCAGCTGGTGTACACTAATACAATTCAACTGATTCTACAGAAGCTGGGCAACTTCCACTGAAGGTCTGACATTTCATTATGAGAATTTGCAAAATTCTGTTTGGTTGTGAGACTCCAACTGAGTTCTTAGTTTGGAATAGAGTATTGGCTACTTCTAGATGCCTTGCTCCAAGCTGTATATCGATCACCTAATTAGTCATTCAGATTACTACAAAATAAATCCTGCTTTTAGAGTCTTTTGTCTAACCTTGTAGCAGTCTCAGCCTCCCGCAAAGATTCTCACTGAAAGTGAGGCAGTGTTCAGAAATATCTCAGAAAAAAAAAAAAATACGTTGAGAAAGGTCTGCTCCATTCCCTTGCAACTGATACGTTTCACTTGCAATAACTAAGCCACAGGGCTCTTGCCAGAGCTTAAGGGCGTACTTTCTCGCCATTCTGACATAATAATATTAACTAGTGTTATTCATAATTTCAGCACATTAAAAAAATCTCCTATATTCAACTGTGTCAGCACATGAAAACATCAGGAACAGTGCTTTGAGATGGTAATCCTGGCTGAATGGTGTCAATCTACTGTAGTGCTTCCTTGAAGTCTTATGCACGACCTCTATTTGTAATTGTCCTTGCGTGGAATTCAGACATATGCTTTATATATCGACATCATATGCTTAACAGTTTTCCCCTGACCACCTCTGAGGACTTAGATATGCTCTGAATCATTTTCACCAAATAATTGCAGCAGGCTAAAATATACTGAATATTTTCTTATGCCTTTGCTCTCACTTTATTTGCTTGCACATATCCAGTGACAATGGCTGGGCTGTAACAATGCAGGCATTCTTGTTTCAATTCTTAAATAAATACTAGCAAATAACCACCCATGCAACAGTGTTGATGCTTTGTTAATTTAAAATAAAAACTACAGAGCAAAGTTAGCTTTTGCAACTTTCTTAACTCATGCTTTATTATTTTGATATCATTTTCCATTATCTCATTAAATTGGGGACTTCCTGTAACATGTATTTCACTAAAAACATCTTAATTCACCTACTAGATTGTGACCTATAATCAGACTACATAAAATGTATAATATCTAATAAAAACACAGACACCCCTGCGCCCTTGCCCGCCCCCCACCCCATTATGGAACAGGCAAATAGTTGGTTGATTGTTGGGGGGGTTGTGGGGTGTGTTTGCAGTCCCAAATTAATTTAGACGAACTATACAAACTGTTTTAGTTTTGCTTAATAGTAAAAATCTTTCTATTACTGTAATTAGATAATTCAGGCTGGGACTATGGCTTTCCTGTGCTAACAGCTTCCAATGTTTTCTGCATGCTCTGATCCTGGGAAGGAGCTCTGGCTATCTGGTAGTCACAGTCATAGCTCACATTTTTCTGAGATACTTCTGCTCATTTCCATCATAAGTTTAGGAAGTGGAAATGAAGAAAATAATTATCCAATGTTCTGTACCTTGCATGTTCATTTACATCTATGTGTAATGTGGAACCTTAGCAAGTAATTCATCCATTTTACAGGGTACAAGCAAATTTCCATCTCTAATAACATTCCTTTATGTATATTTTTAAAATACTGATATTGTGAGATAGTTTTTGAAAATGCTATATGGTTCTGTGGGCTCTATCCTGCTTTTTCTGAAGTCAGTTCTTTCATACAAAGGTTTCTGGGAGTGCCTGAATACATGCATGCATGCATATCTAGCTAGTGACAGCTAGGAGAGAAATGCAATGAGCCTGCAAAGTGAATAAAATTACAGCTGGAAGGAGCTCCCCCAGACACACAGGTGTATACACTTGTGCTTCAAGATCAGTAGCCGATCCTGATTTTTAGGGAAAAGTATGACTGAGATTGCAAAAGCAGAAGGGGAGAATAATACCTATTTTTGAAAGAGTAAAGGAGTACCTGAGAATCACAGATCACCCAGCCTTATCTGATACCCAGGAAGACCCTGGAAAAGTTGCTAAGCATTCTAAGAATAGTGATAAGTAAATAAAATAACTCTCTCTCGGTGGTGTACAGTCTTATCAAAAACATCTTACTACAGCAATTGAATTTCCTTCTAGCTAGTTTAATGAACAAGGTTAAGCAAATGATGTGCCACACCTCAGCTTCAGTGAGGTATTTGACACTGTGACATTGTAATAAACTAGAAATATTTGCAGAATGGCAAGCAAAATAATAATCTCAAAAACTAATAGTTTATGACTCATTATCAGACTAAGAGACTTTAAGTGAGGTCTTTCAGAGGTCTGTCCTGAGATTTTTTTTTTTTTTTTTTTTTTTAACTATTCAAGCCATAATATCTGTAAATTATTTGAGTAATGAAATAAACACACAAAATTCACACATGGCATCGTACTGGGAGAATTTACAAACATTTTGGAGGACACAATCAGAATTTGAAATGACCCCCTGGTAAGTCAGAAAAATGGTTTAAAGTCAGTAAGATAAATTCAGTTAGGACGAGTGCAAAGCACTGCCCATAGGAAGGGAAAATAAAGAGCATAAATACAAAGAAGGGAAACCAACATTCAGATTATGTCAGGAAAGAGTCTGGTTGTTAAGATTAAACCTGAATAAGCATCAACCATACGGGGCACTTATGCTGAACTGTATTAACAGGAATATTGTAAATCTGAAATGGAGCAAATTGCTCTGCTTTTCGTCATCCTGGTGAGAGCTCAGCTAGAACGTTGACTGCAGTTTGGCCAGTCTGCTTAAGGCAGACAAAAGCAAATTACTGAGTCCTGAAGAGAGCATTAAGAGTAATAACAGGTTTTAAAAATGTGACCTAAAAGGAAAAGCTGCAGGAATTCAGTCGGGTTAGTCTAGAGAAGAGAAATCTTACAGGTAACATGACAACAGTTCTCTAATGTGAAGGTTGGTAAAAATGCTACAGTGATAAATTGTTCTCCAGTCTCACGAGGAGAAGGAAAAAGAGAAACAAACTTTGGTTGCAGCAGAGATTTCAGATAGATACTGGAAGAAATTTTCTAATTCAGAGTGTTTCTGTGTTTATCATTAGAGTGGCTACGGAAGTTCTGTCACTGCTCAGACAATGAAGAACAAAACATCTGTCATTAATGCTACCTCACTGAAAGGAGATGAGCTAGATAAAAAGGTCTCTTTCTAATGTTACATTTCTAACATCTATATGCATTCTTTCACTAAAAGACACAAAACTAAATACTGAAAAGGATTGTACAATACTGGTATTTGCAGTTTCACAGTAAACATGTCAAGCAGTTGTTTCTCCATCTTAAAATAACTGAAAGCCCAGATGGTCCATGAAGTGCTTAAATTGTTTTGATCATCACGTGTTCTGCATACAGACTATATTCTTCTGCACATTTAAACTGTACACATTCATGCAGCTTTACAGTGAGAATAATAGGTAATAGTAATCTTTGACTGGTTAATGCACATGCCACTCCTGAATACAAATTTTGACCATAAGAAGCTTATTTGCTTGCTTTTTTAAGCTTATTTTTAAGTCATTGAAAGAATTTGAGTAACGGCCAAGCCATTTTCTGCTATTCAAAACAAATAGTTTAAATCTGCCTGGTGTTTTGTAGGTGAATCTTGTGAAAAAGACACAAAGTATTCACAATAGACATGTTCTTTTTTAAACCCTGATTCACAATGTCCATTGCTATCTTATGTCTAAAACCCATGGAATCCAGTGCTGATGCTGTTTTTTCCCTATTTAATTACTTGTATTATGAGGAAAAAACCATTGTTGTTTTTAATGTTGATTTCTCATGGAAATGTCAATACTGTATAATTTCTCTCTAATGATATTTGGGGGGAACAGTGCAATTTTCTTAATTAGTGAATGTGATTAATAACGCTATGCTATTCAAGCTGTTATGTCCGTAATTTAGCCTTGGCAGTGCTGTGTATTACAAACCTATTCCCAAAATTTAGGGCTGCTTAGCAATCTTACTGTCTCTGCAAGTATTCGCTTAAGATATGTAAATAAGCATACAAACATATATACCTGCCTTCTCCTGATCATATGATGAATCGCTTTCATCACCCTTCATTGCCAATCATCCTCCAGTTACTCCCTTGATTAACTTCATGAGCCCAGTTTTTACCAGTTAGGAATCTCTTGCTCAAGTTGTGGGAGAAAGTAAGTCAGGAGAACATACCAAAAACAAACACAAAAAAGCCCACACACAAACAACAAATCTATTTCTGATGTCTTCATCCGGTGTTGGTAGCACAGCCAGAAGGCTAGAAGGTACATTAGGAAGATAAGTTGATTACACAAATGCAGTTTCTCTGAATACAGAAGTAAAGAAAAGGAAGAGAGGAACAGAGAAAAAGCTTTTATCCAAGATAGTCAAAAGCCTGCTAATTATTAAAGCAGCAACCTGATGTAAGAGACTGAAATTCAAGTTCTTGTTTTAAGCCAGCTCTCAATGGTCTTCATGGAGTTGACTATTTTCAATAGTCATCACAATTGTGAAACTCTGGGTAATCTTCTTTCACATTTTTAATGAACCTTTCAAATACTGAAATGAATTTGAGATATCAAAAAAAAAAAATCATATTTTTAGTCCATCATAGTCTTCATGAAAAAAAGAAATAGGTTTCCTAATAACACTTACCTGGAGACCTTGAAAGCTTACACAGTTGAAAGGACAACTCTTTGCAGTGATAATGTAGAAGAGAAGAAGCAGTAGCAACAAATCATGAAAAAGGGACAAGAACTTTAGCCTGACTCCTAGATGAATTACTGCCTCGGGACTTGCTAGCAGGCATTGATTTTCTTTCCACTTCCTTTCAGTCTGTGAGGCTTTTTACCTTGCACTGAAGTTTCACATGCATTCCCATCAAAGGGGAGAGAGAACGAGAAGAGGTCCTAAATTTGCATTAACCAATGAAGATACCAATGGACCGGTGGGGCAAAATGGCACTCATCATCCCTCTCACCTGAGTACCAGGGCTCTAGCAGCTGTTATCCTCCAATTGCTCCACATCCGCTTGAGGGTGAGTCAGCCAAAAGGGCTGATATATTTCTTAGCATTCCTCTCCTTTGTAGGCAAACACACTTCTGTTCCTGCACAAACAACCTCTTCTCTACACATCATTGGATCAGGAGCAGCATTTACTGTTTTGGCAACACATCCTCATATCTTCTCAAAAAAATGGTGGTGGGCCAGATAGGAGCTAGACTCTCTCTCTTGATTAGGCTAGTTTACAGCATTGCATCTCTGTACTATATTTATCATATGTAAAATGTATCCATCAAAACGGAGACCATCAATTGAGCATTCTTGTTGATAGCCATATTCCAGACCCTTAATTTCCCTCAGAAGCTCTAATCAAGAACTGTTGAAAAGCATTTTATCAAATAACAAGGAAAGAAAGATTGTTCAAAAATGACTAATGATTTTGGATGCCTCAATTTTTCGCCTGAGTTCCTTTGAAAGGATTTGTTCTGCAAAGCACTAGCAAATATAAAACCTTACAAAATGTCTCTAACAAAACAAGACAATGCAAAACCACTCATCACACTTGAAAAGTTGGGCTGTAGTATGTTCCCAACCAAGACAGTGCTTGAAATATACACTGAGATACAAATATATGAACTGCAGAGTGCTGTCTGCCAAGATGATCAGCCCTGTCTGTTATACTTCTTGGAAGAGCATATAATCATCCTAGTTCATAAATGCTACTGTTTCTACAAAACAAGTCAATTTTTGTCTTGTTCTTTGGCTTTAATTTCAAAGGCATAACACCACATGCAAGCCAAAGTATGAAATACTATTAAAATATTTATTTTAAAAGAGTGTGCTGTCTGCTTGTCTCCCAAGTAGAAGGGTGATGAGAAAGTGAATTCACTGACATTTCAGTACTCAGGCCTTTTGCAGTGACAGTGACACACTAGTTAAGGAGGATTTTCTGCCTGTTCCAATTTTAGTGTGATCTGAAACATTTTAAGTTGGCTGTGTCTGCCAAACCCTGAGAAGGGTTTAATTGTGAATGTCCAGACAAAACCAGAATGCAACCTACTTGACTCCGTGCCTGTCAAAACTACTCTCATTATATATTTATGATGAGTTATGCACCCTTGTCAAATCTTGGCAGAATATTGCAGCAGGGGGTTCCCTATCTTAGAAGAAGAAAGGCTCTATTCCAATATATGTATTTTACAAAACTAAGCCAGCTACATGGGGATGCTACAGTCACTCAAAGGTCTCCTATTATACCAAGAACAAATGGGGAAAAAATGATCTGGCAGCTTGGTTCAATAAAATACTGTTTAAAAAGATTTGGCGGCTAGCCAAAGTACTGGGATTGTGTGAGCAGGACAATCCCAATTCAGCAGGCTTGTCCTAGTGACTAAACCTCTTGAACATTTGAATAAATTTTATCAAACACAAACATGTTTTTTAGAAGAAGGCTAAAGCTTACAAGAAATATGGTAACAGAGTTGAGAATAATTATCACTGTTGAATTATGCAAGTTGAACAAAATCAAGTAGCATGTTGATGCACTTTAAAAAAGGAAGAGAAAGTAAAATGGAACAACTCTGGCAAGATCTCTTTCCCCTTTCTTCCTTCTTCAGCTTTGGCCCATCAGGAGTTTCCTGACTCCAGCATTACCAGTTATAGATGATTATCAAGTTGAGCACCAAAAATGATGAGCTAGGCTTAACAATTTGCACAGCGTCAGAGCTGAGTTAATATATACTCATTCAGTTCAGGGTTTATTAGTTCGACTCAGCACTATGCTTCAGATCTCTAAGCACAGGAGGAGTATGTTCACGTCTGCTTGCAGCAGGAATACACAATATATATATGCATATATAGAGACTATATTCTCATTTTCAGATTCTGTACACTAGGCTCAAAAGGAAAGAAGTCAGATATGCTGAACTTCTGAGGGAGTCAGTTTTTCAAAGCCCTTCTCTTTACATCAGTTTTAATGAGTTTTTAATGAGGTTTACCCTTCTCTTCCTTGGGCAGTGCATACCTTTTCACAAACTCAGTGTACTGTTAGTGTAACATTAAAAAAACCCTCTCAGCAAAGGAAACATTCAGCACCTAACATTTTGTATTAAAGTATTTAGTGTTTGCTTGAAGTTGTTCCATCATTAACTTATTGCTGTGGTGGACCTTCACTGGAATGCAGCCCATCATGTAGCAAATGCTCTTTCCAATTCTGTCTCCAGCCCACATCCAACTGCCTTGTTCTACAGGTTGTGGAAACACAGTTTTCATGGCAAGGCACCATTACAGTTTTCCCAGTACACCAACTCCCCCTGCACAGCCGCTTGGGAGCTTCAAAACAGTACTTAAGATCTGTGTTGGCTGTGTGCCGGTCTTCTGAATAGGGCTGAATTTTTCTCTGGTAGGACAAGAGGACTAGACAATGTCAAGGGAAGAAAACAGTCTAAATCCCCATGTAGGGAATGAATTGAAGCTGAGGATTATGTTCTTTAGAGTCATAATACCCAAGTCATAGACTATGGAAACGGCTTGACATACATTTACTAGCTTTTACCTTAGAGGCGCTGTTGTGATGATCAACAAACCTTAAAGCCCCGTTTTTACGTCTTAAAGCTCTGCTTTCTACATCTTGAAGTGTGTCTAGATTATCCTCCAGAGCTTGCACACTCTCTCTCCCTTTTGGATGGAGTTATTCAAGTAAGTTCAGCCCTAGCTGTTTCCAACTCTGCTCAAGTGTTAAATGAGGCATACCACTGCAATAGTCTAATCTGTACTCCTAGCAGAAAGTGCTTTGAGATTCAACTATGCAATCCACTAACTGTCAACATTGCTGACTGCTCCATTATGGACCACAATTGGCAGTTCAGAAGGAAAAAGAAGCTGGAGAAAGAATCATTAAATACTTTCAGGAACCACAAGTTGACAAAGAAAAGCCATGCGGGCAGTCCAGGCTTTAATGAAGTCAACCAGAGGTCTACAAACTTTTGTCATAAGCATGTGAGTAATATGTTATGAAAAAGAATGTATATTTTTGAAACTTAGCTACTATTCATGAATCTGATTTTAAAATGGTTTGGTGTTTGAGAACAACTTTGACACACATTTGTGGCACTGTTTTACTCAGACTGGGTCATTTCTGGAAGTCAAATCTAGCCAATTTTGATTCAAAAATTTGAGAGTTTTTTCCTTTCAAAAACATCTCTATTTGAGGACCTCGTACTGCATGTTACTGAAAGAATGTTTACTTGTAAGCAGCAGTATCTAAGGTGTAGCAGATGCATTTTACAAGATCATTTTCATTGTTATTCTTTTGGCAAAAATTTTACAGATCCACTTATCTCCTGGTAAACTTATTTTTTGATGAGTTATATTTTACGAGCTCTCCTAATACTTCACATATGATTGACTAGCTAGCAGCTTGCAACCAGATGCCTAGACTTGCCCTTGTGAGTCATTTATTCAAGGACAGCTCAGTTCAGGCTGATGACTTAAGGAAGTTAATGTAGGATGAGCTGCCTTAGATTAATGGAATTCCCAGTAAACAGCTACCTCATCACCAGTCAGAAAACCTCAGCAGGTAAGTCAAAAGCATAGAGTCAAATTCATCCTCCCAGTCTTAAAATCTACAGAACCAAAATGAACTGTACAGTAACGTGGTGCTGAAAGCCCAGCATTGCAGTTAAACAAGCTTGCACTCTTCAATCCAACTCCAATGCCTATCACTATGCTCACACTTTTTGTCTTGAACATCACCACATTTTCTCTGATGGTATAAAATTTTCATAGTATTTCTTCCACKGACTTGTTTTCTTTCTCTGCTTCTCATACAGGTCTAATTCCTCTGCCAATGAAGTCAATGGGAATTTTACCGTTGGCCTATATCAAAGAAATACTGGCTTTAGGCCTATTGAGTTAAAATTTCCACACAAGTTAACACTAGAGAGGTGGGTTTTTTCACTTCACACAAGATACAGAGCTTTTAAGGAATATGTGTAAATGAATAAGGTAACTAAACACAAATCAGAGACCAAAACCCTCAACAAGATTAGTGACATTCAAGCTAATATTCAGAGCAAAGCAGTTTCATAAACAGTAATAGACTCTTATTCAGAAAATGATTGGTATCTGAACACATATTAAAGCATTTTGTATCTATTACAGCAATGAAAGATGGGGAATTAAAAATATCTTAAAATGGTTTCATTTAAAACACTATTAAAATCAAAGCCCCTTGTCCAGCAG
Source organism: Phoebastria nigripes (assembly GCA_035582835.1). Lineage (NCBI taxonomy): Eukaryota > Metazoa > Chordata > Aves > Procellariiformes > Diomedeidae > Phoebastria > Phoebastria nigripes. Next base: position 1,414,634 of record JAYKAV010001278.1, on the reverse strand, counting down.
GAGTTTCTAAAACCTTTACTCAAGTTCATTAGGCATGCAAAAAACCCAAAGATCCCTCTTGCATTAAACTGTATTTTGCTTGGCACTGGTGGGATTGCTAAAAGATAAAAGGTTTGTGAGGATATGGATTTGAAAGTATTACAAATGGCTTTTTACCGACTATCAGTGCCATTTTATTGATAATGAGGGATTTGCTGACTATTTACCACTGACACTTTGAGAAGTTGTTCTGTAATCCAAAATGATCTCCTACTGTACAGCATTTATTTTTAAGCTAGGATCCAGAGGGAAAAAAGTAGGCATTCAGCACAGCATGACATTCTGATGTATTCTGAAGAGTTATTAAAGGACTTATCATCCAAAGTAGCAGGATAGATTAAAAAATACATAAGGACATTTTCATTAGAGATTGGCTGTTCTCAAAAAGTTCAGATGTTTTTATATGAAGCACAAGAGTTCAGACACTCATCTGAAATTGTTTCATGGAATTCAGGTCTTTGGGGTCCATCAGATTTATTCCTAGAAAGGTCTTCTTTTGAGACTTCCCATTCTTTATATATCTTCTTGTATCAGACATTTAACATGTTGGAAAATCAAGATAAAAGCAGGCTTGCATGGATTTCCAGGAGTTTTGGATCAGGTAGGCACTAAGAAAGCATTCTTTTAGCACTCAGTTCAAAATTAGTAAGAATCAGGAACTTAGGAGAGCCTAAGGGGAGACCGGAGGTGGAGGCACTGAGCTTTTCTTAAACTTCAAAAGAGTTCTGGTATTGTTATGTATAAAACCGGAATGAATTCACTTTGCCTGAAATTGTTTTCCTTTGCTTAACTAAATTGTTTATCTGAGTTTTTCTTCTCTACTTTTTCTACAATAACTTTTCTACAATAACTATTCTGGCACAGTTGCCAAAAGAATGCTTCAAGCACACTTTAATGGTGCACTCGGCAAACACTAGACTGTGAACAAACAAAAACAAAAAAAAAAACCAAAAAAAAACACCAAAACAAAAAAAAAGCAGGAGGAAGGAATCAAGAAGGGGAAGATATCTGTATCTCTGAAAAGAAGCAGAAGATCCTGGACCTGGAAAACTGAGCAACAAGAATCAAGTAGAAACACTGAACCAGTTCATAGGCTGAGTTGTGCTACAATTAGCTGTTTATTGTCCCAGAAAACATGATCCATTGGCTCCTTTTAGAGCCTTATGATTATTATTGACAAGGGACTCTCATAATAGGTGTCTAAACAGATTAACAAGAACTGCTAGAACTTTCTGTGCCTCAACATAGGCTCCAAATTTATTATTTTGCATCTATATTGAATCATAATTTTTCCAATATGATGAACATAAATTGTACATATAAACTTATGTAGAATATCTGAGACACTTCAGTTTGGCCATTTCTGTTGTGGTGCCAAAATGTGATTTTTAGAGCCTCGCTCTGGCCATGCAACTAAGACCTTTTTATTTTTTTCTTTTAAACATAGTATAATGTAATAATATGCATACTCCTTTAGGAAGTAAAAGAATACAAGAAAAACAATAAACAAGATGTTGATTTCACACCAAAAATTCACTGCCCAAAAGGAAAGATGTCCATCAAGGAAGTTAATAACACTGGTCTACTAGCCTTCCTGAAACAGGACATCACTCAGATGCTAATATAAATCATTGGGTAAACATATATCTATTGCAATATTTATTCATTTTCCTGCTGTCAATAGTGACAAATTGTTTCCTTGCATTCTTTGGTTAGAAATGGGCTGCCTTTTTTTTTTTTCCCCTTATATACCTCCCAACACCCCAGATACTTTCTCAGTCATATCTGTAGCTGTTAAAGAAGTCACAGCAACAGCCTGTTATCAGACATGCAACAACAGCAGTCACTGTAAAATATCACGCTTAAAGAAGAAACTCCAGCTGTCTAGGCTAAAATGAAGCCTTCAATAAATCCTCTGGTATCCAATCAAATAGTTTTTTAAATGAACAAACAAAAAACCCTCAACAACAAAACAACCTCTATAGCTCTATTACATACATATTATGAACTTTAATACTGCAAAAACAAAACATGGGCAAGAATTCCCAGTTGGCTTCTGTAAAATACTTTTCAGCCTCTTTCAGTAGAACTTCTGCCCTTATTCACACATAATGAATATGAGCATCTCTGCTGTAATCTAAGATTTAAAAAAAAAAAAAAAAAAGTGTACGGCAAAAACTTTACTGAAAGAGGAGCTCCAGGAATGACAATCTGAAAGAAATTTGTAACAATACAAGGACAGATCTGAAAATGTATTGGTTGGACCAATAAATTAGTCAACTATGGTCCTCCAGAGGGTGTGGTGACAAGGAAGGAAAAACAAAAAATCCCAGATGCTGAAAGATTAAAGAAAATTGAGCAAACTCCACACAAGTCCAGGGGAAGCCATCCTAAAATTTTAGTACAAACATGACTTCCAAAGACCCCCTAAAACCTCAAATTATTCTATGATTCTACAATTCTTCCATTCTGAGTTAAAAGCAGCTTCCTTTCTTTCATGTCATGAAGTGTTGTACAGTGCAGAATGAGGGCAGGAGATTCTCCTTCAACTTCTACCTGCTGCTTCTAATCAACTAAAATTACAGTATCATATGTCTACGTTTTATTTTCTCTGTTGGACTCCTTGGTTTGTTGAAAATTAAATTACCATGGAAAATACCCACAAAATATTAAATAAGCATAAACATTTCATCTGAACTATTTAAGAAAACGTTAACTTCATTTAGATGTTCTCTAGCTTGTTCTTCTGTAGTGAAAGGATACATATTGAGATTACTTTAGAAAAATCAAAACAGAATAATTTCATTGTGAAAAACAGTCATCATCGTCTTCTTGGTAGCTATTTACAATATTCCTTATTATGCAAAAGCTTTATTAGATTACATTACTGAGCATTATTTCAGTATGTATTAAATAGTCCCAGTTTTTGAAAGTTTATAGACTGTATCAAAGCACATCAAATCAACCAGAACATAGCTTTTTGCCACTCTACTTTCTCTACCACAACAATTCTATTTTAGACATTTCTTATTTTGACATCTCTAAGTCTTCAGACAGTTTTCCCTCTCCAGTATCTGAAATTGTGTTTAGTGCTGTACAGAGAAAGGTGTTAGTGATAAGATTTAAATTTACAATTTCAGAGACTGATACACTTTATTTCATTGAATAGAAACAGTTCCATTAAGGGAAACACAAGCTGCCCTGATAATGTGTGTTCCAGCTGTGACTGTGAAGGTGAGATGGCAGATTTATCTTCTTTTGCATTCAAGGCTTGATCCAACACCCATTGGAAAACATTTACATTTTTGTAAATATTCTCAATACTAAACTGATATTTGATTTTCTTTTAGTGATTCACAGAGATACAAACACGTTGGACAATTTTTTCCTTTAGATTCTTTCTAGATCAGACTTGAACTTTGGACGTGGTTAACAAATTGGGCCAGTGAATGCTAACCTCCTTGGCAATCACTGTGGGTTTTCCTATTTCAAAAATCAGCCAATACGTTTCCTGCATTCCAGCACCATTACCCTGGCAATTCTGGGAAGCTAAGCCAAACAACAACAAAAAAAAATGCATCTTACCTACCAGTCCGCCTCCATCAGGCGAATATTACTGGAAGAAAGGGCTCCTTGCCATTGTCTTTGGAGGCAATATGGCAGCTTCCTTCCTTATGGTCTTCCCATTTCTATTGTCCAGCCACAAGTAGCACAACTGAGTAAGTCCTCTTCAGCAGATGAAGAGTCCTTAGACCAGGATAGTTTGGCGTTCCCCCGTGTATTTCCTACTGCCAGTTTTATCTTGTCAATCTGTAAATTATCTGCTATGTTCAGCCTGAGAGGAATCAACCCATGGAAAAAGTTTTTATCAGGCCTGCATTTTGGGCCCTGGTTCGGATAGGACTCAGTAAATAGCAGGCTTTTGGCAGATGAAAACTGCTATTGAAAGTTTCCTCCAGTAAAGATCCAAGATTAAGCCCTCAACTCCCGAGCCTTCACATTGGAGCCCTGAGGACCAAACCATGCCATGCCAGCGCCATCCCGCATCCTCCTCCTCCGCAGCTGCGGTAGCTGCCAGCTCCTCCAGCCGCCCCAGCAGCGCCATAGCACCTCTCATCCCCAAACCCATACGGCGACAAGGCTGGGCTAGGGGACGGCTCCTCCGTCCAGCTGCCGCACTGAGAGACCGGGGCCAGGGGAGCAGGAGGGGAAGAAGGAGGCAGTCTATCAACACTGGTGACAAAAGCAAAGCCAGGCGATGAATCCAGATCAGTTCAGGTGAATTTAGATCAATTCAATAAATTTTATCCAATGCAAAACAGGAAGTGTTGTTTGTTTGATACTTATCTCAATTTTTCTCTCATTAGCAAAGGGGTTTTTTGTTTGTTTTTAGAATGGCTGAAAATTGCCAGGTTTGAAGCATAAAGTCTAGCAGCCTCATTTTGGAAAGCCCGAAATGAAGCGGTGTTTTTCAAAACGCACTAGCCGCCCGGCTGCCGCCTGCGGGCGCGGCCTCCGCTTGCTGTGGGGCCGCGGGGCTCCCGGCCTGAGGGAGGGGGCGGGCCGCGGCTTTGAGGCGTCCCGCGCTTTTCAGCTGAGGGAGACAGCAGCCGCGCGCGGGCGGGGCGGGGCCGCTCAGCAAATAGATAAGCTGTAACACCTGAAACCTAGTTGTTCTAAAAAACGCGGGGGAGCCTATAAACTACTGAAAGACTCGATTTGTGGGAAGGTTTAACTTTAAGGAACTCTCTAGAACAACTGATTGTCTTACCCACATCACGCTAAGGCCGCAGGCTGGTTTTGCTGTCRTGTTTCATGCACGAAGTTCCCCCAGCCTGTGAGCCGGTGTCCACTGCGGTGATCGCCTCCGAGATCTGCTTGTCACCAGTGCCCCCCGGCTCTGCCAGGTGCGCCCAATGACAGACAACAGGCAGCCTCAGCTCTAGCTATGCATGAAATTGCATGCAACTTGCAGCACAAGCCTCAAGCTAAATGGTCAGGAAAAGGTTTATATTTCCTCCTAGTCTATTTAAGCTTGAGTGGGAGTAATTTTCTTTTGTCGTATGCTTTTCAGACATCTATAGTAGCGAAAAGTAACATGAAATACCGCATAATTAGTTCATCAGGCTTAGAGGACCACAAAGAAATCATTTCTACAAGGGCATAAAATAGTTCAATCGCTTTGCTGTACAGATGGCTCCAAGACAACGTAAGAGTTGTTGGAGCTTCTCAAGATCCTTAAGTTTCTTAATTTGTGATAGACAGAGACTGGCAGGATTTAGACACTGAAAGCCCCAGTACTCCCTCTCTGCTGAGTTCACAGGCAAGACATCTTCTGTACTTCAGAGGCTGTTCTGAGGTAGGTGCAGTGGTTGATACTATTCCTGCAGTGCTGTGGGATTATTCTGACAACAATAGAGGCTGCTCCTGCAGTTTTAAAGAAGGGAACTCAATTCATGACCTTGTTGTACTTCCTTGTGCATGGCTAATTACTGCATTACCTTGGAGATTTTTAAACCATTTCAGATCCTCCCTGATTCCCCAGCTAGTATTCTAGGAGTTAATGTGTTCCCTGCTACATCTCTGCGGCATTTACATCTACAAGGATCCAGCCATCGGCTTCAAACCCCACATTTTTCCATTGTCTCTCACAGCACACTGCTAATGTTAAACTAAGTTCATTAATGCATTTGATCTTTATTACAGCTGATCACAAGGATGCCACCATTGTGCTGAAACAAAGTTAAAGAAAAAAAATCTGAAAAACTATTATCCTTCTAGACTTTGAAAACTTCACTTGATATTGAAACAGGTAAAGCAACATTAATTCAGTCTCAAGTAGAGCACTCTGTTCCATTAAAATTTCATTGATTTGCTGCTGATACAAAATGAACCACCAAAGACATTGATAAAAAAGCTTTATAAAGGGATATGGCAAGTGATCATCAATTACTGAAGTGTAACTTGAAATGAATTTTAGCACCGTGGGCAGGTGCAGACACAGTATTACAAACAGAATATTAGCCAGCAGGCAGGTTTCTCCTTGGTTGTTGTGAATTTGGTTCATTATTAATAGGTCTGGGGGAGGAGAAGAGGGGGGAAAAAAAAAAAAAAGCCCTGATGCCTCTTAATTTATCTGCAGACTGTGGCCCAAAGTAAAAGCATCCAAGCCTTTTCAAATCACCTTGACTGTCTCTTTGGCAGACAGAATATTTTTAGTCCATTGGATTTTGAACAACTTCCGAGAACAGATGGGTTAGCACTTCACAACTGTATGTGCGGTGCTATAGAACAGAATGAATAAAAAATGACCCGGCTGTGAAATCCTTATTCCCCACTTACTTCTCATTGACTACAACAAATTGTCTAAATGTCTACTCACCCATAGGAAAAAGATGTCTGCAACAGTTTCACAAAGCCTCCTTTTTTTTCCTTTGCAAACTGACTCTTATCTAGGGTGGGGAAGGGGAAGTATTTTTTTTCCTATCATGGAAATATTTCAAGGTTTCAAAAGTTTTCACACTCTGTCCTGACCCACGTCTCCTCAAATAACCAGTGATCTTTGACAGGGAGCTGATACCACACTGACCTGGAACTCTGGATGAAGTCAACATTTCTAGTCCAGCGTAAGGTGAACAACGGGAGTCCAAGCTATTCAATTTTGCTACACGACAATGGCTATTCTGTGGGATGTTTCACATTTGCATGCAACTGGTTCATTGCAAATGTTTCCATCTGGTATTTGAAAGTGTGGTCAGAACTTTGTATTTCTTAATCAGAGACCTTCATCCAGGAGGAGATTTCTGTTGTGATTAGTCACAATAACAACTGGGAAAATTAGATCCTTTTTCCTGCAAAAGTTCATGAATAGGCTTAGTCTTTTACATAACCATAGGGCTGATAAAATTAGCCTTTTTCAGAGAAACTGGAATAGCAGACTTAATTTCCATTATGTTATTTATTATTCCATTTAAATTCATTCTTTTTCAGTGCTCACACTTTTTAGTAGTGTATAAATGGAAAGCATACTATAAGGATCCAAGCATGTAACACAAAATATTCAAAATTGTGAACAATATACATCAGTTCTTTTTTCTGAACTCATCCACCTTGCTAGCTTGATTTTTTCTGGAGAAAACATTATCTGGGGTCTTATTTAAACCTTCATAAATTTATTTCAGTTGTCAAATCAGATATTTAATGGGCTTGACATTTTGAATAACGGTTCCCAGGGTATTTCCATTCTCCCTTAAAAAGAAACTAGCATTAAGGGAGAGAATGGATACCTGATGAAATGTCAAAAACATTGAATATCTGTATTGACTTTGGAGCCTAATGCAGCACATTTTCTTTTAGGGCTGAATAAAAAAATAGAATTTTTTTGTGTTAAATTTGTGCATACTTTTCATATTTTCTGCAATTAAAAATGCCTTTAGATACTTTTAATCTTTTTTACTCTAAAAAATTGAAAGCTTTGCATTTTGAAAACAGAACGTTTCTCCATTAAAAAGTGTCAATGGAAGATCTTAGAGTAGCTCAATTTCTTTCTAGGGGAAGTGAAAAGTGATTCTGATGGGCAGTCCTTATAAATAATTATCATATTTATCAACTAAGGATTGCCACATGAACTCCAATGGATGTTGTGGGGGCTCAGCATTGGAATTGGGTCAACATTTTCATCCCATAGAACAGTTTGCTCACATGCACAGCTCTTTACTGTTTTGTTATTAAAAAATGTAGATAGGTTCCAATGTAGCACATAGCATACTGAAATTCAAAATGAATGAACCAGCTGTTCATTTATGTGCTGTGAGTACAGCACATACAAGGTAACAAAATACTGTCTAGCAGTAAGACCAGAACTGTATGCATTTAGTCATCGCTCTTAGAATTTTTTTTTTTTCTGGGATTCCCTGAGAGAAAGTGTTAATGGTAAAAACGATAATAAAACATATACCTTAATACATCTTCCATAAAGTTGGATTTGAATGACTTACTAAAAACATATTTCTCATTAGCATCAGGCTATCACAAGCAAGATGAGTTTGAGAACTAAGAACAAATATAAGTGCAACAGGCTATCTTACTAGTTGGAGAGCAGTGTTCAGTGTACAGCTCTGAAATGATTTGCTGTAATATTTAAGTCCATTATTAAGCTTAAACTCCTAGATGAGAAGACATTTTCTTACTTACAATACTGCCAGCATTTCCTACAGGAGAGGAGTATAATCAGGGATAGCTTTATTCTCTGTGGACTTTTTAAGTGCTATAAAAATTACATTGAGAAGTTCATTATGCTTTATGTGATAAGCAGTGTTTAGCTTCTACATTTTCATATCCTGATAGTGATGCATAATACATTTTAAAATTCTCTGCCCCAAATGTCATACAATAGTGCATATTAACTCTTGTCTAAGACAAGTATTTGTGATTTTCTTTTCAGGTAATCTAAGTTCTATGAATTTGTGGAATAGGAAGTGCATTAGGATTGGCCATGTCTTCACCCACATTGACCATTAATGACAATCATATAATTAAAAGAATTAACTTCTACCAAACAAGAATTTGCAATCACTCCTAGCTCTACACACCTATATACAAAATATGTCTTTACCATATTCTTGATCTACACTACTTGTGTACCATTCCTGGGGCACTGTACTGGTACTCATTCAACTCCATTTGGGCCCTTTTCACACCCAGTGTGAATACCTTCCTGTTGCTGTTGTGTAAGGGACAAGTAGTGACAATAGGTCTCAGCCTAGATCCTCTCTGAATGCTAAGCAGGAAAAACACTGCATCTCAGGAAATACTTAATTCAAGACTTTGCCTGCTGTTATATGTAAAATTATATGAAATAAGACAGTCCTACCTCCTCTCTTTTCTCTCCATTGCTCGTGAGTGTATGACCTTCTCCCACATAGAGTTCTCATTAAAACTGAGAACAGGGGAGAAATGGCAGCTAAACTTTAARGGAGACGTTAACATGCTAAGTGTTTTCTTTGCACGTAGATCAGACGAACACAATTAGGACCAAACTAAATGTCCAATCTCTTTTGAAGTTATTTCTCCTCCATAAGAAAAATCACTTATTGATGCTTAATAAAGATACCATAAAATGATGTTACCTTCATTTAAAACTACTGGAAGAAATTCCAAGAGAGAAGAAACCAAACTCACTGAAGGCTCCAGCCTAGTAGAAAATTTGCATTAGCTACGGGTCATAATGTAAATATACAAGCTACAGGACTAATCACTAGCAGTAAACAAATATTTGAAGAGAAGGTTTCACACAGCACTTGCATGGCAAGAAATTAGCTATAAAAATCAATTATGCATCATTATCATCAGACAGCATGTATCCAGAAGATTCATCTCAGGAAACACAAATCAAACATCTGGTCAAGCGCAAACACCTCATTCTGCAATTGGTAGCCCAGCCAGGGACACATTATTACTTCACAGAGGTCACTAACCCTATCCTCTTCGGAAGGGAAGAAGGAATCTTAAAGCAAAGGCATAATAAAACAGAAAAGAAAGTCAGTCCTTGAAAATAATTGATAAATAAACTCCAACCTGTAAATTATGCAAATTTATTCATACAAAGGAAGAGAAAAATTTCTCCCACTGTGAACTACCACATTTCACCTGAGACCAGGTTTGTGTTATGGCATTATGTAAAGAGAAGAATTTAGACTGCAGTGAAATGTGGTTTAACTCCATTAATGCTCTATATTCAGGTCTGTGGGAACTCGGGGGAAGAATGAACAGAAGTAGATCCCTAGTTTGTACAAAACTGAATTGCTTTACTGTAGTCAGTGTATTAATCTTGGCTCACCTCAGCAAAGAAATAGGTTTTATTAATTTGATTCAAAGTCATTGAAATCTAGTGGAAATTCTCACTCTGAATCTGGTCTTTGGAAACAGTTTCTACTCAGTAAGTCTGAAAATAATCTCCGTTATAACTAAAATTTTTAGATACCTCTTTCTTGAGGCAGGAGCTATCTTCTTTTTGTCAGTACTTGTTCAGCACAATAGGCATTTAGTCCTTAATAGTTGCCCTGGATTATTCTTTTATAAAACTAATATGTAAATACTCATACTACATAATTATTTCACTACACTAATTGTAAGAGGTAATAGACTGGCATCTACATTCTTTGAGTAGCCTTGAAAATCTCATCCGTGATTGCTGTCAATTTCTTTGCTTGGTTTTTGTTCTCTTTCAGAGAAGAGAGCATTATTAAATTGGAGATGTCTATGTACAATAACACATGAAAACAAAATTACAAAGAACAGATATGTCTGTAGATCCAGGAAGGAGCAAGAATAAATCCTCAAGAGCTGCTTTTTCAAAGATATGTGCAAACAAGCTTGGGATCTTGTGTGCCATATTTTATTGCTGTGAAACAGATATGAAGAAAAGTTAAATTCATTTAAAAGTTTAAAAGTTTTCCTTATTGCTGTAGCATTTTTCCTTATGAAACAGAATTACCATAATAGGTGTCTTGGTGTATTCCCAGTGGTCTCATTGACAAGAAATATTGACAGGAAACCTTATAATGAAAATCCATAACACGGACCTCTTACAACTCAACAGTAGCTACCACTAGAAAAACAGATCAGAAAGCAAGACTTGAAGGTCACTGTGTAACAGAACAAAGCTAGCCATTCCAGACAATGAAACTGCAGCACTAAAAAGATTTTGTATACAGTGATGAACAGCCTCAGATGGCACTAAATGTAGAGGCAGACAGTGTGAAGCAGATGCAGCATTCAAGGCTGCAGTATGGACCAGCCCAACTCTTACAGACTAAGAGTGTAAAATCTAGTTCCAAGCTAGATTTAGCTCAAAGCTGGAGACTTGCAGAGCAAAAGGGAGGTAGCAGTGCCCAGTCTTCCTCCCAGGGTAGCAAAAATCCAGAATGCTTTCAAAACAATGGGGTAAGCACATTTTCCCCTTTCTTATTTTCTTCATTTTTCATATTTACTCCTTCACTGCTTTCCCTTCTATTCTTCCTACTAACTGGTTACCTTTTCATAGTCCATTTATTTTCTGAAAGGCAACAAGAAGCATTTGTTAGCTTAGAAAACATCTCCACACTTGTACTTCACCCACAGCCCTCAAGTGTATTGGCAGCAGCTGCACATCTCTACCAAGGAAAGCTTCTGTTCTTCTTAATTTCTGCTTGCTATGATCTCCTTTTGTTTCCTTCAAAATTTATCTTCAGTTAAGCTGCACTGTATTTTATTGCTGCTGCTTCTGGTTATATATTGTTGAGTTTTTCTTTCCTGGTAACTCTATGAATTGGCTGGCTATTTTTCATTATTTCTGTGGGGCTATGGAAAAAAAAAGCAATTCCTTTACTTGAGAATTCTGACATTTATTAGCATAATAAAACTCTCAGATGAAATTGCAGTTTTCCAAGTAATTTCATTTGCAGGGGAACTTACAAGGGATTTATTTTAAAGCCAGGTAAAACCTAGAATGAGAAATGGATGGAACACAGACAGAAAAATTTAGAAAATTAAAAGTYGGAAATATGCTCCGAAGTGAAAATGATGATGCTGTTGTGATGTTAATTACATCACAAGAGGACACATAAGCTAAAGAGCTGATATTTCCAACCCTTCTTATCGGCTAAACAAAATGCAAGCAGTAGCTGGGAAGTGTGTCACTAGAAATAAATAGCTGCATTATTATCAGTCTCTGAATGTGAATTCCTTATGGATCAAGTTCTTCAATATTCTATCTATAAACATTCCCAGAATTGTGTACAATGGGTTGAGTTATCTTCTGAAAACTTTGGAAATTAAATTGCATATCTTCTTTTCTAGCATGCCTAGCACCTTTTCCAAAGAGAACGTGGCATTTTATGCCTTTGTTTTGTTTTTGGTTTTTTACAGTTCATAAAGGCAAAACACCAGTCTGCAAAGATGTCTAGGTGTCTAAATACCACCTTATTACTCAGTACCGCCTTTAGACCCTCAGTCCTATGCAGACAGCTGCTGCTCTCTGACCTCAGAGGTAAGTCTAGGGATACCTACATTTTTTAACTTTAAAAGGTGCCTTTCCATTCTCCTTTAAAGTAGGGGTCCAGTTGTTCTGTGATGGAATATATGCAGCTGTGAATAACTTGAGGCTGAGGTGGTTCTTGAGATGCCTATTTAGAGGGAGCAAGTGCAGAGCTAGTTTCTCAGAGGAAGCAGCTGGTAGATACTGGGGCTCTTTGGAGGAGGTAGATTGCACTTAGTGAATGTTCTATTGGAAAAAAGCAACATACTCTGTGATTATTTTACAGAGTCCATATTTGAAGCACAGTGAATTACTCTGTGCTGAGCTCCACATTCTGGTAGCTGGATTCAATGTCTGTATATACCTGTACCAGGTGTATTCTGATCCTGGATCACACATACCAGGCTTCTCATTTAATGGAGACTATAGATCCTACTAGAGGCCTACATAAGTGTTACGATGTTCAGAATTGCAGAGCTGTATTCCATTTTGAGAATCCAGCCCCTGGTGACCTGCAGAGGACCACACTTTAACAAAATTCCAAGACCATTCAATAGTATCCAGCTTACCAGTGAAACAATGCAGGACTACATCTATACCATGTGACAGCCCAGAGTGCAAGGACTGCTAAGACACAAATTTCAGGAGGGCAAATTAACTACTGTGATGAGATTTTTTTTTTCTAGACCAAACACTAAGCAACTGCTCCAAAGATCTAGGCTACAGGTCTATTTTCATGGGGTTTAGTATGTATAACACATGGATCAAGAACACTTTGTGTGCATCTTTTTTTAAACATGAAATAGCATGATGATAATCTAATTAGTTGTACCTTTTCTATGGATAAATATACCACCCCCACCTTCACTTATAGCTCAGCTAAGGAAAATATCTTGTCCTATAGCAAAGTAGAGCTAGGAATCTCCAGTACGTAGCTTGCACATCAGAAAGCAGAAAACATGACAAGGCCAGTGAGAGAAGTTGTTGCTGCAAATCAGACTGCTTTCATTAGAATAACTAGTTTAGAATAAACTGACCACTTCCTGTACAGGAGTAAAATTCTTTCCAAGGCTGTTGGACTGCATGAAATTTTAAATAAAATGTGAATGACTTTATTCTGTCTCTGCTGTGGTGAACTTTGTAGGCCTGAATTCAAAAGCACAATGGCAAGTTTCCAGCTACACCTAGCCATTTAAGCAATCACAAACTGCCAAAGGACATTTTAAGACTGCTTCTCTTGTTATCAAAAGTGCACCACTGAGTAATGAGATTGTCAACAGAAACTGACAAACCTTGCTTTGGAAAAAAGAATCTGTTCACCAATATTGGTACTTCATATAATACTCTTATGAATAGTTCCCACCCATGCTTCCTGCTGCATTTTGCATTTTCAAATCTCAGACATTAAGGAAATTAAGATAGGAACTTAGCGTTCACTGCAATTGGCCACAGCCCCTTGAAAAATTTCTGGGAATAGTCCTCATTTTTAATTTGCCAGTAATTTCTCACCTTTAAAATGTTAGCAATATAAATAATGATGATAATTCAGATGCAAAACAGAAATATTTTGGGCCTTCTAATGAGGACACTTTTTGGCCACAAGACCAGTGGCTTTGGAAGTTTGTTAACTACTTTTCAGTGTTTACTTTTGTAGCTATCTATTACTACAGCTATCCAGAATGCATTCCTGTTAGTCCTGGATCAGTTATTGAAATAAAGGGCTGTAGTCTGGTGGATTCTTCTGCTGTCCGCATGGCTCCAGTAGTAGCTCCCCACCTGAGGATGTGATGATTTCTTCCTAGAAAGATAAAACCAATTAAAGTATCATTCATAGATGTCTAAGCCTTTCCCTGTCTTCTAAGAAAAGCAACTGATAACAATAATGACCATCACTCCACTGTAACTGGTAACCAATTGTGAATAAACACTTGATAAAGTAAGACACAGCATGGCAACAAGAAACACAAGTTAGAGGCAAAGTAATTCAAACCCATCTAAAGTCAAAGACGAGTAGTAAATTACTCCTGTAAGATTGTTTTGGATAATAAGGAATGACCCTTAGCACATCCCTAAAAGAGAACCGCTCTGTGTTTCCTTCTTTACTGCAGGGCCCGACTCCATTGCTTTTGCACATTACAGCCCTCACATCAAAGGTCGAAAAATGCTGAAATTTCATTGAAAGACCTTTCTATGGTATTGCCAATCCAATTTTGCACAGCAAAGAGGCTCAGAAAGTGTTAGCTCTGTCAGCCCTTATTAGTCCATTTTTAACCCAGGAGAGCATGCATTGCGTAAGAATCCGCTTAGAAGGGGACACAAATACATGCTGAAGCACTTGAAAGAAGGGGAAAAGCCTTCTGATTTACTGCAACAAAAGACACAAACTATAAATGTTACAGCTAGAATACTTCTTACTGTAGAATATATATGTATCTTCTTTTCCCCACTATGGTTACTTCTACTTTCCAGTGTGGTTTCAAATTACATGGTTCCTCTTTAAATTATTAATCCGTTCCACTCAGCTATCGATCTCTACCTAGCAAGTGTTACCTTGTGAAAATCAATAAGATCTGTCAGTGTTGCATGTCGGTTTGGATCTACCCCCAAGAAGCTGTAGAAATCCCCCGAAGCATCAACCAGGAAGTGTTTGAACCCACTTTGCTGGCGATAAGACAACGCATAGCCCCAGATTTTCTCACTGACTCGCACCAGGAATGTTCCTTCAGATCTATTCATCAACAACTCTTCTGCCTCTTGGCGGCTGATAATACCTGGCAAGAAAAAAAACGTATGCTTATGCGGATAACAGGTCTGTCAGAGTAAATCAAATGCAACAAATACAGAGCAAAGTGAAATTAAAATGGCATAACTTCTCAAGATTGAAATGTTTAGAGGAGGAGTTGAGCTATGGAGACAACGTTTATGCTATTTGCTTCTGAAGGATAGCTATAAGGGTTTTGATGGAGTCTGGTGTGATATGCTTTTTAATTAACTGATTAAGAATTGCTTTTTCCCATCCTTGCTGCTTTTTCAAAGGAAGTGCATAAACACAACTGGCCTATCAGACCAGTGAATTCTGTACAAGTGATCGTTTAGCAGACTAGCATGGTTTGGCATTTGAATTTGCAATACATTGTTGATATTTGCAATTGTATTACAGTACTTCTGACTGTGTTGCCTTACAACTGTTTTATAGGTCCTAAAGAAGGAACATAAAGCATGTGCCAGGAGAAAAAGCATTTGTCTGCTTTTGTACATCCATACACACACACATCCATAGATGCATATAGATAAATTGGAGCACAAAGAAATCAAATCCTGCAACTAACACAGCTACTAACAGAGATGGGTATGTTAGATTACATATTCACAGGCTTGCATTTCTAGCGAACATTGTCACAGAGGAAAACAAGAAACAAAGATCATAGTCCTTTCCTTCTGGGACCTTTCAGGACTAGTATCAGAGTAATAGTCTCCTCTAGTTAAAACCTGTAGCCATGAACTAAACAGAGTACCACCACAAAGAAAAGACTGAATATTGTATTTGTTGACCGGAAGTGAGCTAGTCTTTACAATTCATAATGAACAATAATGAGTTATGCACCTTGCTCCAGGACAAGAGAAAACAAAATTAGTTGGGGCTTCTTGCAGTACATAACTGTCATCCTGTGATCATTTTCTCTATGAGCCAACTTACCTCTCTGGACAAACTCAGTCAAGGAACAAACTCTCTCCCCATATCCTGGTCTCCAAGCAGTCGTTTTACAGGTGAATTCATTCCTTTGCTGTATGGCAAACTTATTTGTCAGGGCAAAAGAAGGATCACAAATTCAGATTTTCAGAGTAAGCAGGGGGTAAAGTTTAACAGGAGTAGAGCTTTGAAGAACTTTCCCTTTTTATTCTTCTGTGTTGGAAAAATCTTTGTCTCTCTTTTTTCTTTCTGATCCTAGGACACAACACTGAAGTTGCTGGTACTTCTGCTTGCAAAGAGGGTGTAACAGATAAACCCTATTCTGATCACACCCCACATAAAAGGTGTGATCAGAATTGCACCCAGCACTGAACCAGGTCTTACCATCCACCTAGAGGGCCTGGTTCCAATTTGTCTGGTAGGCCTAGAGGACAGTAAGCTCATGTCTCATAATTATATATGAAATACCAGATGCTCGCTTTAATCAGGAACAGATGTTGAATTAGGCCATCCTGAATGTGAACATGGCACAAATGTCAATAAATAATATATGTACATGTTCCAAAGTTACTCTCTGTGAAGCTAAACTTTCTCAAAACAATACTTGTAATATTTAATGGAACTGCTTGTCATTGTAGAATCCTACACATGTCCTAGTGAGAGTTCCATGGAGTCCAAGTACTGAAAAGCTACACTGTTTTAGTGTAATAATAACCATAGCCCAGGGATTACCAATTCGTACAAAGGGCCTACCTGAAAGACCAAAGTTTGGGATGCTGTAATTAAGCCCACAAGAAAAATTATGCCTCTGGGAGACATAAGAAGGGACTGAGGAGATCTGGGTCCTAAAAGCAAGCACTGTGTCATGTTAGGGAAGATAGAAAAGCATCTCCTTTCAGGTTTTGTCTACTTTGAGGCAATGATTTTCTTTTACAGTTTTACTTGGTGCAATGAATGAACACAACAAGGGCTCAATCTCAGTGGGGCTCAGAGGTCCCTACTGAAATATCCTCCGTACTATGAAGAAACATACACATACACTCTGCTGAATGACGTACAGTTCTCTTTTCTGGAGGATATTACATTGTCTTTGCACCAGACATGCAAAACAGGCAGTAAACATGCAAACATATGCATTTGTTTAGAAACAGCATGCAACTGCTCAGCCAACAGTGTCAATTACTGCACTTTGCAAAACTAAAAACAGTTTTATTGGAAGAATTCCAAGATGAATTGTTAAAAATTCTTGAACTCTGTTCAAATGAAAAGATAGTACTAATATGAATCCATATGATACAGCATATTATGTGAAGCTGTATCACTAGATCCCAATACCAGGTGCCACGTGCCAAGAATTACACAAAAATTGATTCTGAAATCACACTATTTGTTAAGGCAAATATCCAGTCTTCTCTCAAATTGCCCTAATTTAAATATACAGTGAAAGGTTTTATTAGTGATTATGATGCTTACTACTTTGACAAATCTCTGCTAGAAATACATGTAGATGAGCCACGCTAACAAGCTCAGAGCATTCAGTGATACAGGAAAGGATAAACAGTTCCATCACCAGCAAATACTACATTAATTCCAATAATCAATATTTATACTGTATTCTAGATTGAAACCATGCTGGTAACTTTTGGGATAGGAACTGGGTGCTGTTACAACTACCCCTTCTCTAAGCATTGTCAGACAATTTAGCACCTATAAAAATAGAGGGTTTGTAAAAAAAGAGAGTTGTGAAAAAAGAGGGTTTGTATTATATGGTGAACGTTATTCTTGGATATTTCTAGGGTTTGAATGACCACCACTATCAGGCATATAATATGAAATTCATTTAACATTGATAAGTTTAATGCTAAACAATCTGTTCACCTGCTCTCAACTCCCACCAGTAGAGCTAAAACACTGCAGGCTTCCACGTGATGTTATCTTCTTTGCCAGACCTTATTTTTGTTCTGGGCCCTTTATATCATTGAGTAGGTGAGAAATGCTACATCGCTCTCGGCCAAGTTCTTTTTTGTTTTAATTCTCTTTTCTGCTAAAGATGGTGTAATAAATTATCAGCCAGCTGCTTTCTTCCCTTTTTCTCTCCTGATTCTGTTAACAGCTCATGAGAAACCATCTCTCCCCACCACCACCTCCTCCTCTCTGCCTCCCAGTTATTTTATTTTTCTCTGGTTCAATTCTTCAGTGGGTGGTGATTGCAGCAATGAAAGTCTCCCTCCACCCTTTAAAAAACATTATACTGTTCTCAAGACAACTAGAAAAAGAGCGGCACTGCTCACTCCTGAGACAGCTGTAGAGAAATAAACAACATCTGTGAAACCCCTACATGAACATTTAAGATTGTTTGAACTGAAGTCAAGAAACTTTGGTTTCCCCAGGCTCTGGTAAGAGGTTTAGAATCACCAGTGCACTTATTTGTGCTAGTTAGGATATTAATTGGAAATATTATCTGGAAAAGAAACCACTGATGCTTTGAAAGCTAATTTTCCCCTCTCTCTAATTCTTGCTAATCTCTTTAAAAAAAAAAAAAAAAAAAAAAAAAAGACATCTTCACTTGGTGTAAAGCAACACTGTGTCAAAAGCAGTAATCCTTTCACCTAAGCACAACTTTGCAAATCAGTCATTTAAATAAATACCTCACAATTAATCAATCTATCATCAGTATCATCACTTTAACTTGTCATGTGGCCAAATACACAATAGCGTATTTGGACAGCAGTTAGCTACCCCACTGAAATTCACATCTTCTACCTGTCATGCCAAATAATTTCTCTCAGAGTATACAAACTGCTGTTGTCTATAACAAACTGTAAAAGAGCAGTAGGGTTTTGACTGGGAGAGGATCAAGGGTGTAACTAACTCTTCTTGAAAGCATGGAAACCCTATCAGCTGGCTTGAGTTTTAGCCCCCTGCCCCCCAAATTCACTGCATGCATCTATCACATTACATGCATCTACCTGTCCACTTTAAACATACTAGTTTCGCAATGCTTATACATATTAACATTTTGAATTCTTAGCAAGAGAATAACATTTTGGAAGACAGCTATTTCAAATCATAGGACATTCATCATCAACTGACATGTTCCTAATTAACAACTTCATTTTTTAAATACAGTACTGTAATGACAATTTGTAGACGATAGGCAAGTCTTAACATTTTTGTTGTAATTATGTTCTTTTTACTGCCACCAATCTTCCAAAAAGCAAAAAGAACATCCTAACATTTAGAGTATATTAAGCTCACGTGGGAACTGAAGAGTCCATTATGAATTTAGTGGGCACAGCTAAGAAATCTTAATGCTGCCTTCCAAGTTTATAGCAGCCTCAATAGCAGAAAATGCTATTCTGAAATATTATGCAATGACACTTCAGCTTCCCACTCTTCTCAGCATTATCCTACATACATCCTTGAGTGAAACTCAGGAGATTAAATACATAAATATTTGCTAAGAGAATGCCATAACAAGCATGAATCCAAACTAGAAAAGCTGATAAACTTTGCCAACAAGGCAAGACTATATACCAGAAGTCTAAAATTATTTTTTTGATTATACAGATAAAGTTACATCATGTCCATTGTTGTAATCTACCAGTGGTCTAATGTACCACGTGTAATAACAATGTCAATATATAAAGATAATTTGGCCTTTAATGATCAATATATTTTTAATATGCATATGTGCATTTATATCTGCCAAGAGGTCGACTAAGATTAGAGGAACAGCAGGTACAAACACAGCCAAGAAGCGTTCATTTACCCTTCTGCAATAGAAGCTATTTGCTTAGCTGATGTTTTCTCTTTCCATATTTTTTCATTAGCTTGATCTCAAACACTCTAGTGCATGAGGTTTTACTCACAGAGCAAAAGCGTCACAAATACTGGCATGAATAAATATTAAGGAGAGCATTCATGCCAAAAGTGCTTTCATGACCATTATGAAAAGCCGCCTATTTCACGCAAAATTGATTTGTTGAACAATTATGAATATTCACAGGTAATCAATGAAGAGGAAAGAGACTTACCCTGTTTATACAACTTAAGACATCTAACCAGGGAAGTGTGTGATTTAGGTCACCAACCAAAATTAGGAGCAGGATCCAAAACACAGAGAAGGCAATACCAGTCTCTCTTTTGTTTTCAATGGGATTAGATCAAAGCTGATATGAATACAAATATTCCTGGCAATCATTACATGAATAATTCACGTGCTAAAGGTCATACAGACACATTACACCTAGAGCAAGTGTAAACAATAAATAAATGAGTAAACACAAGGAATTATGAGGAAATAGCAGATAACTCCCAAATAATGTAAAGGACTATATTTGTCCAATTATACAGGCAGATCTAAACAGTAATTTGAAAGATAGTGATAAAGTGGCACAAGAGTTAGAAGGGTCAGTTTGCTAAGCACCAGCCAATCCCTTCCATTTTTTGGAACTGAAAAACTGAGCTAGACACACATACTACTCTAACTGTACCATATGGAATAAAATGTTTCCTAAAGGGAAATAAACAAGAGAATTTTCAAAAAATTTCCAAATAAATTTCCTCTCTCTGAAATTTGAGAGTCAAAATTTGGATTACACCTCACCTTGCAAAAAAGCTGAAACAAATTTCAGAACAAACTGCTATAAAAGCCTGAAAATAAATTTGTATAGAACAGATTTTAGGGTCTTGAGTATTTTTAATCAAAACAGAAAAGTTCCAGTTTGAGGAGAGGAAAATATGTCATAGGTTTTTCTGCCTACATCGTTATAATGATAAAAATCATGTAGTTGGAAGTAAAGATCCATCCTACCTGGGACCAAAATATGAATAAAGGCAATCAGTTTTGAAAGAAATAATCAGAAAAGTAAACAGAAATTCAAAAGGGATTAATCCAACTGCAGCCAGTATGGTTTAGGAAGAGCTGACAGCCTGTGTTAGCATGCCAGCATTAACATAAACCACTGTCAGGAAGTGCAAGAACAGCTTGTAAGAACACTAGTCTATGAACTTAATGGAGGGGGTCATAGATTTCAGAGCCCACAGCAAAGGAAGATATACACGAGGAACAAACACAAGGCTAAGATGAAAACTGAAGCTGGGGAACTAAGGTTTAGAATAAATCTGACCTTTTTTAGATCCCATAATAAGGTGGGATAGTAAAGGCTTGAAACAAATGTTCAAATGCATGATGCTAGCAACCAGCTCTGGTCTAGGAGAGGGTGAAAAATCCAGCTCCTTCAACCACTCAGAAAGATCAAAAGCATAAAAGCAGGGAAGATGAAGTGATTGCTTCCTTGCAGTGCAAGAACTAGAGCAGCTATAGTTTATGCTCTCAAGGAAAAGCAGTCTCTACATCACTCAAAGCAATAGTTTCCTCAGGTTGACTTTTTCAATTCTCTCCCATAGGTACAAGTCTATATGTGGACTCTTAAGCTTACTGAACATACTTATGGTTGTTCATTGGGAAGGACACAATTAATCTACAAAACTATGATGTCTAGAATGAATATTTTATGTTATCCTTGAGACTACCGATGTCACGTATAATTTAAAGAACACTGTTATCAGTTATGGTGGTTTATGGACTGATCTGCAACTGAAATAGCCAAAGGATAATGTACATATCTAGGTCATACTTTGTCATTTCTCCGGCATTTACAGCAGGAGTAGCTTGCACAATTAAATACATGCACAAATATTTGCAGCAATAGGATCTTACAGTGTGCCACTCTATTAGAAAGGTTTCATCCTCTACTTCTCCTTTCTTTTAGTCACAATAGTTTTTTGGATAGTGCAACAAAATAAATAGTGAAAGAAGAGATCAATAGTATTGTGTGAGAAAAGCTATGGCTGAGAGATAACGATAGCTCTGCCTCTGCTATTTCATAATAGAAGCAATAAAGACTGAAAAGCAAAGCAAGGGAGTAAATCAAAGATGGCTGGTGATAGAAACAAAGCTGTTGAAGCAATTCACCATCTGCTGTTAATGCAGGATAAACTCACATGGGACTAGATCTTCAAAAGAGTTCTGTTCCCATGTAGGCATCAAAATAAACGTTTAAAAAAAAAAAAAGAAAAACAACAACAAAAAAAAACGCACCAAAAAAAACCCAAAACCAACAAAACAGCGCAATGACTGTTTTTTTTTTTTTCCAAAACCTGGCCACAAGTGTCATGGCAAGAGCCCAAGAGCCAAGCGGTGCTGAGTTCCTATGAAAGGCTTTTCCTACTTACAGCTGGTGAGAACACAGATATTTCAGGCTGTGCTGCATGTTGGTAATCTGATTTAAGTCCTAGTAAATAGCACAATATCCATAAATGTTACTAAGTAAGGGAGCTATAGGCCTCTGTACTGATAATAGAGAAAAGATGTGCAATAGGTCACAAAAAGCAAAACGTAAAATATGAGTAAATAAACTAAAACTTTCCTGTCTGCATAGAACTGTGATGGGAGGCAAAGCTGGGATGTATTTAGAAATCAACAGGTAAAATGCACATTTGAAATAACCTATCCGTGACATTGCAGGCGTATCCGAGTACTCAGTGGTCAGTACGGTGGCGGCCTCCTCTCTGAGCTACATAGGCAAAGTGAAGTGACACTGGTTAGGGAGCCTCTGGAGAAACCTTTCTTTATTCCACATTCACCACCTTTTCTTCTGCGCAAGCTCAGGAGCAATGCATGCAGTAACATACCTAAGACAGAGATTAATCTGTGCTGTTGAAAGGCGAGCAGGAGTCCACTACCCATTCTTCACCATTCCTCTCCTTTGTAACCATCCTGGTACATTTAAGATATAAGCAGAATTGGGAAACAACACATCAGTGAATCTCAGCTACCTGCCCAGTGGGTCTTGCTCAGTATGGAAAGTATGCTCTGGGCTATGTATAGACATGTATAGAAAACCAAGGCCCAGAAGAATAATGTTTTTCTGATGGCAAGAGATCCCTTCAGGCAAGGATGAGGCATATTGATAATGCACCATGCCCTAAACAAGCTCTCCTTGAAGACTTATGTGATGCATAGGACTATCTTGAGCCTTTCTACACAGGAGAAATTTACCAAGGAAAGGTATCATATATAAAAATTTTTAAAAAAAAAAAAAAAAAAAAAAAAAGGATTCATCCTCTGTTCCGCCAGGATAAAGCAGTTCTTAGAATAAAGAAGACTCAGACCTCAGAAGCTTTCTTAATTCCCTAAGGCTGAGATTCCTTAAAGCAATTAAAAACCTACTGAAATTCTGAAGGAAATGGGTGCCTTACTCCCCTGGGAATCTTTGAAAATCCTATCTAAACAAGTAATGCAGTTATAATGGGTATTTTTCTTCACGTTTACAGAAAATCAGATGTGCTACATCCATTGTCGCCAGTGCGGCTCACAGTTAATTCCCTATGCACTCTGCAGAAAATATACCCCTTAATTGTCTCCTTTAAAGTTCATTCTATATCCAAACTATCAAATACTGTAAAAACCCTTTATACTCACTGTCAAAATATTTACACCATATTCACTAACAAGCAGTGCAGCACATAAAAGATAGGCATTTGCATTACTTGTCTGAATACACCACTGGCATAATAGAGCCATAAATTTTTCTGTTAATGTCTTCTCAAAGCATAGTGTTGGTTTCTTTCTTTCTTTCCTTTCAGATCAGCCTATAGAATGCATTAGCGAGAAGGAAAACAAAGATTTCAAACTCTCTCTTCTTTTCTTTGTACATTATTAATTTTCACCTATCAGAGGAGAATAGTTAGCACAAAAGACCTTTAACCTTTTATCTCATATATATATTTCTTGATTTTTTTTCTTTGCCCTTTCATGGGCACTTCTGACCTGAAATTCCTGCATTAAACCTCTGCTATTACCCTTTAATTTTTGTGAGTTTTCTCTTCTCATCTGAACAGCTTCTGAAAAGAAGCTCATTTAAAAAAATGGAACAGTTTACCGTTCCATTTTCAGCGGTTTCTCAAACTACATTCTCTGTGTGTACTTGACCATGTATTATCAGTAAATTGACAGAAATTTAGGGGCAAAAATATTTAATTTTGTATTGTTTTCACTGACTAAAGTTGGAAGCCTCTATGTTCCAGTAAAGTCAATGGAAGATCAACAACAGGGAGGTTCCAAGTACCTAAATAGGATGCCTTACATAAACAGTACAAATATTCTTGATAATGATGTTTTTTTCTTTGCTGACAGGATGACTGGAAAATAAGAAAGTGTTTTTTTTTTTTTWAAAAAAGTATCAGTAAATACTTCCAGGCCTATATAAGCATCCTAGACACTGTTATAGATAGTTGACATTTCCTGCAAATAGCATGGAAAATAAGCGTATTCATGACGTTGTCTGCAAACTCCAAATAAGAAACAAACATGCTTTGAGAAAACATCAGTACACTAATCCAAATAGGGAACTTTGTTACAAATATTATTCCTGTAGGATGCGTTCACCTCCTTACAATACAGATGGGATTGAATTTTTATTTCTATTATGTGTGAAAAAGATAGCCAACTATACAGACTATCAATAAACTTTTGTGTTAGGTGAGTGATGTGACACATGCAAAGTAGATATTAAGACCTTACTGTATCTTCTGAAACATTAAAATTTCCTTAATCAGTAAAGCACACAGAAATACCTCACTAGAGCAGCCTGACAGGGCTAGAAATAGTACAGTGGTGTAATGCAAAAACACTGTAGAGCAAAGAAACTCATTTAAGCTCTGATCCTGGTCCAGCAAAGATAAACACATCTGTTCTGGTACAGTAGTCACTGGTATTGTGTTTTGTGTGAAAATTGAAAAGCATGGCAGTTTCTTAGAAGGTTAGTGGCCAGTATTCACCATCCGTTCTCCAGGCAGACAAAATATTTGCATTCATTCAGTCTCGGTCTTGCAAGCAACAGAGGAAAAAGAAAGGGAAAGTCTAGCTTGTGGGCATCATTTGCAAGCACTTTTTAACCACTTCACTTGTTTACATTACTCACCTTGTTACTTCTCATTTAAATCCTCAAATTTTGCTGAATTTGAAAATGAGAGAGAAAATCTTCTGGTATGCAAATGAGATCTAAATCAAGGAAAAAGATGAGAAAGCTAATCTGTGAGAGAAGAGGATGAGAGAGCAAAAGCCCTCCTGGGATCCGTTTATGTTCTCATAACTCCAGCCATCGTAAGTCCTTGTTCCTCCTAAATACTTCTGAGGGCAGCATGGACATGAGAAAACACGGAAGACTGAGCTTTTACTAAACCAATTGCACAAAACAAAATAAAGCCCACAGTGAGATTTTTGTTTGCTTTAGATTTTTGTAAAAAGGCAAACTAGAAGAATTAGTTAAAGGTAGTCTCTTTGTAGCCCCTTCCTGGCTTTCTACAACCCATTCTGAGGCCACACTGCCAGATGACAGGGGGAACGCATGGACCAAAGACAAGAATAGTGCATGGAATAGCACTACTACTAAATAGCCTTGGCTGGGATGACATTCCTGCAGAGACATGGTTTCAAAGAGCCCATTACTGGCTGATGGATAGTTGCTGAAGGAGACCTGGGAGGTACAGTTCTGAACACAAAGAAACTGAGAAAAGTTTGTGAGGTTGGGGAGAATTCTTTCTTGAATCAAAGGCTCCTTTTAAAAAGAATTTAAAGAAATATTCATATAAAAGTAGAAATTATTTGCAATTCAAAATCATCAATCACTGGACACTTTAAACACTGAAGGCATTAGAATCAGAATTGAGTGCAAGTTCTCTGACTTGCCATGCAAGCTGCATTTGGAACTTAAAACTCTACACACCTGCTCACTCAGTGCGTGCAAATGTTACCATTTCCCACTTTCTGCAAGTGGAAGACAAGTATGAAAAATTGTCAGTCTCAAAGAGTGCTTTTGAAAAAAAACCATGTCTCATCAGATTTTTATCAGCTTGCCGCTTCTCTCTTCACTCAAGTATATACGTACATTTAACCACCAAGATTTTCTTTGAAAACCAGTGCCAGGAGAAATACTTGTACTTGCAAATCAACAGGTGTTTAATCTCAACAAGAAAGACAAATCAAGCACAAAACTTCTACCTAGAAGGATAAACTATGCAATCCTTTAAAACAGCATACATATTTTACTAGCTCCGAAATAAGCATTACTGACTAGAGTGTAGAATACTTTACAAAACATGTAATTCCATAAACACTATTTAAAAAATTAAATGCTAAATAATATACAATATATTTATTTTAGCACCAGATTCAGTTTCTGTACTACACATTTTAATATACTGATGTTTCATAAGGAGTAAGATGCTTCTTTCTGTCCTCAAATAATTTTGACATAAGAAAAACACAGTATGCTAAAACCACTTATATATGGTTTCACTTACAGTCTTACAGTATTGATATGTAAATCATTTTTGATGCTGCCGAACTGTGAATACATGAATGCTTAGGCAAACAATCATTTATGTTTGCAAATGCAGACTGGATCCTTTGTGTAACCAGCCCCTCTTCTAAAAACGTGACAACATTTAAGGATGTATAGAACAGCCAGCAATAATGCACGTTCATTAAAAAAGCCCACTTGTGGTTACCCCACCATTTGCATGCTCTATCATGAATACACCACTTCTAGAGGAAAACAGGGGATTTAATTCAGTGCCCATTAAATTCTTAATGTCTAGGCTGTGACTATGACATTATACTGAATAAATGATATAATAAAGCAACATAAACTCTGGCAGAACAGTTAGGGGCTGATTTGCTTTTGCCTTGTATGTTGTGCAGTCATTTAATTCTGGGGCGGTTTTGTGACCCATTATACCCATTTTTCCATCATGTAATTGAGTACAGAAAATACAGAGAAATTAAAAAATCAGGCCCTTGTCCACACAGGCTGGACTGAGACAACCAGCTGCCAAAAAGCTTTCTAATCATAATAGTAATAAATTACTGAGAATTGTAATATGCTATGATTTCAGATCTCAAAAGGAATAAGCAAGACACCAACATTAAGTCCTAGTGCAATTTTCCTGTGCCACTGTTGCCATAGCTGTAAATACCTATGAAACACAGCCACTGGATTTACTAAATGAAGAAAAGGAACAAATTACTTAGATAATAGGAAGCTACTGGGAAATTTCATCAGGTCAAGTGAGAAGTAGCAAAATGAACAAGAAGATTCTTAAATCATGAGTTAATTGCACTGGAGGCTGCATGATGCAGAGATTGACTATAAAAGACAAACAAAAGCAAAGCAGCCCTATCTGTATCACCACATTTTATGGGTACTCCTGCCTTTATCAGAGCATCTCCAAGAACCACACAAAAAACCCAGGCGGGAAAAACAGTGCATTCAGTCATGAGCTAAATTATAAAAAGCCTACAATTTTTTATGGTTAAAACTCAGAGAAAATCAGCAGTGCCACTTTCTCAAGCTCATCCCGGGGCGGGGGGGAGTCATTCTGAGGTATTCTTTCCTTTTCCACATTGCCATAAAGCTCGTCAATGTGTCTTGTATAAAAGCAGTATAATTTCTTCATTACAAAAACAAAGTACATTTAAGAATATCTTCAGTACATACTTAAGTTTTTGCACAATTTTGGTGAATTAAGATAAAGCCCAACACTTCAAATTTGGACTTAGAAACTGAACTTACCACCTTTATTAGAGGGTTGACATATTTTATTTGGGTGCAATAAAGCAACCAAAAATATAGATTACAGCTTCAGGCAAACAGGAAATATATCCTAATCCTATTTAGAATAAAACTTAAAAAAAAAAAAAAAAAAGATTTACTGAATGAAAGCACATTTTAAGAACATCTGAAGAACAACGATCATGTTAGTGGTATAAAAAGGAAAACAACTGGATTGGCTTTAGACTAGCAGATGTCACTGATATTTCTACAGATCCAAATAGTTTTCTATATGATGCATCTCTGCAGCAGAAATAATATTGAATAAATACTTAAATTACTTTCCATAAAGGCAATTAATTTACAGTTCTACCTAAAACAAACAAGCTTCACAATTACTACTGTGAAACACAGAAGTAAGATTTTGACATGAGTAAGGACTATTAGATATTCAAAATCTGCTTGTATGTAAGCTGAAAACCAAATCTCTCTATATACATCCATACTTAGCAAGTTTTATGCAAATGTCAACTTTCTGTGAACAAACATCTTGAATAGTGTAATACAAAATGCACGGCTGTGTGGGAAAGGTTTTGTAATTCTACTGGTTAATGACAGAGAGGTGATATCTAGGTTGATCATGTTTTTGAGCATTAGGAATGTTCAGAGCCTACTTCGGGAGTCTTCCTGGTATATTGCTAGTTTAAATGGCTTTATTTTATGCTAGTATTGATTCGTTATTCAGTACACTGGGAATGCATTATGAATACAATGTCATTAATTTAGTGGTCTCACTGTAAGAGCATTTGCCCAATGAACGGACACTGAAATGTCTAGAAGTTAATTGAGTTACATGGTAGTAAACAAAATATCACATTACAGCCTCTGACAAGCTGCTAATTTGCTAGAGTTGCTAATGTTTTCCACTGACCTTTTTATATTGATACTGATTTGTATTGATGTACCTATGCTATTTTAATTTTAATTTGCTTTTTATCTGAGTATATAGAACTTAGATTTTGATTCTTCATTGCATCCAGCAAGACTCATTAAACCTCTAGTTCGATCTCCAGCTCCGTAAGCAGCAAGAGTTGACTTTGATTCTGGGGTCCATTCTACAACAGCCCTAGGAAGGCAGCCCGAGGCTCACTCAGGTGGGTAGGGACCGGAATGGCATTGTCACTAGGGTGCAGTAAGCTCCAGCTTCTCTCTTCCCATGATACGTTTCTTTGTACCTTATGACATAGCTGAGGGTTTCTCTATGCTCCCAGCATGAAACTATTAACTTCAGGAAGAACCTAGACTATTGTTATAAAGTTGGCCCACAGTTTATAGCCAATTTGACACACTATCATGAATACACTGAGTAGGTATCAGCTGATAATGGCAATTATATAGCTCAATTGCCACAACAATTTGTGAATATAAGGTATAAAAGCTTTTCAGGAGGCTTTAATGATAACATTTTTGATTGTGAATTAGACAGAAGTAAAGCAGTTGAATGCATTCTCAATTTGTTTTTAAATAATAAAAAAACCCTTGGTTATTAACAAAAATACATCCCACACTCAAAAATAACCGATCAACCCTTCTCCTTTTTATAATGAAATTAGTAGATCTAAAAAGTAGGAAAACTTTACATGTATACAAATACATGCATGTGCCCATGATGGTCTTCAAAAGCCCATATATCTTACAGCTTACCTAGAACACTATAATCTCATAGGTGTTGAAGAAGCTGTCAAGATACATTTTCCATAAACCTAAATGACAACTGTAATAGTAAATCACAGTGTCAGCAGAGCTCACTCAATAGAAGGAGAAGAATAAAAGTCACAGTTAACATGGAGCCCTGGAATTCAAATTTTACAGGTGGTGTTACAACAGGTAAGTAAGCAGAAAAATATACTGTGTTCTTTGCTTTTCATGCTTTTTTCATCGGTGAAGGAAAATATTTTTGCCTCAAATATATTCCAGTTGTGTAAGGTTTAAGAATGCATACATTTTTTAGGTACATTAGCAGTCAAATCTGAAATCTATTTACACCTGTGAGAATCTTCCAGATGACATCACAGAGCTTAGAAAAAAATCTTTCTACATGTTTTTTAATCAAGTAATCATTAAAACTTTTATTGCTAAAAGGGATACAAATTTAAATCATGCTGTATAGAATCATAGAATAGTTTGGGTTGGAAGGGACCTTTAAAGGTCATCTAGTCCAACCYCCCTGCCATAGGCAGGGACATCTTCAACTAGATCAGGTTGCTCAGAGCCCCACCCAACCCGACCTTGAATGCTTCCAGGGATGGGGCATCTACCACCTCTCTGGGCAACCTGTGCCAGTGTTTCACCACCCTCAGCGTAAAAAATTTCTGCCTTATATCTAGTCTAAATCTACCCTCTTTTAGTTTAAAGCCATTTCCCCTTGTCCTGTTGCAACAGGCCCTGCTAAAAAGCCTGTCCCCGTCTTTCTTATAAGCCCCCTTTAAGTACTAATAGGCTGCAATAAGATCTCCCCAAAGCCTTCTCTTCTCCAGGCTGAACCACCCCAACTCTCTCAGCCTTTCTTTTCATAGGAGAGGCATTCCATCTCCCTGATCATTTTCGTGGCCTTCCTCTGGACCCGCTCCAACAGGTCCGTGTCTTTCTTGTGCTGAGGGCTCTAGACTGGACGCAGTACTCCAGGTGGGGTCTCACCAGAGCAGAGTAGAGGGGCAGATCACCTCCCTTGACCTGCTGGCCATCTTCTTTTGATGCAGCCCAGGATACGGTTGGCCTTCTGGGCTGCGAGCGCACATTGCCGGCTCATGTCCAGCTTTTCATCCACCAGTACCCCTAAGTACTTCTTGGCAGGGCTGCTCTCAATCCCTTCATCCCCCAGCCTGTATTGATACTGGGGGTTGCCCCGACCCAGGTGCRGGACCTTGCCCTTGGCCTTGTGGAACCTCATGAGGTTCACATGGGCCCACTTCTYGAGCTTGTCCAGGTCCCTCTGGATGGCATCCCGTCCCTCAGGCGTGTCAACCACACCACTCAGCTTGGTGTCATCTGCAAACTTGCTGAGGGTGCACTTGATCCCACCGTCTATGTCATTGATGAAGATATTAAACAGTACCGGTCCCAATATGGACCCCTGCAGGACGCCACTCATCACTGACCTCCATCTGGACATTGAGCCATTGACCACTACCCTCTGGATGCGACCATCCAACTGATTCCTCACCCACCGGACAGTCCACCCACCAAATCCATACCTCTCCAGTTTAGAGAGAAGGATGTTGTGGGGGACCATGTCAAAGGCCTTACAGAGGTCCAGACAGACAACATCTGTAGCCCTTCCCATGTCCACTGATGTAGTCACTCCATCATCTGGAGTATCTGGAGTATTTTCCCATATTCAAATTAAAACAGCAGTTCCAGATAGATTTCTACAAAGCAGTTTGATTGTGGTATTTTCTGTAAGTTTCTGTAAGTACTTAAGGAACTATATTTCTTTATCCAGCTCAAAGAAAAATAAATCTAGGGATAATATTGATAACTAATTTTTCTTTTCACACACTTGGCTAGATTTGGGAACTTTAAGCTAACTTTGTTAATTACAGTGCTTTCTAGCTGCTTGCAACATTCTTGCATATTGATTTAGCGTACTGTTCCTCAGGGGAAAAAGTTACCTTTAATCACTCAATGAAGTGAACCAGACACTGAAGCACTGTTGAAAGTCAGATGAGAATAACATTGGGATAGTAGAAACTTCACGCCTAATGACCAGCAGTATAATAACCACATGCAGCTCTTACAATGATCCAGTTCTGGACATCCTCTGGGGTTTGACCCAGTTCACACTTAAGCCACTAAAAACCAGTCACTAAATACCCTCATTTCCGACCAGCATTGGAATTAAGGTAAGTGAGCTAGCAGCTAGGCTCAAACTCACAGCAGGATAATCTGAATTAGGTGTTTGAAGCCACTACTTAGTAAGCAGAAATGGCTTCATTGGAGGGACCAACTTCATCTGAGGTTCTGAAAAAGTCACGAACAGAAGCAAACAGAATTTTTTACTTAATTTCTAATACAAAGTCTGGAATTAAGAGTCTTTCATTTATGCTAAATTTCATCAGTGGAACTATTCCAGTTTTCATGATATGAGGATCTGGACACAGACAGCAAGTGTAAAGAATCATTTGTTGCTACCACCATCTTAGCTCTCAAAGCTTCCGTCCCTACCCTGTAAACAGTAGCATGGTTAAGAGAGAAAATAGGAGAGGGAGCTCTGTCCCATGACTAATGAACTATTACTTTCTTGTATCTTGGATTGAAATATCTATAAATGTTTGCAGCTCACTTCAAGTGCAAAAGATTCTTTTTATCAAGCGTACTGGAATGAATTTACAGTAGCCACATGCACTCATGAAAGATCCATGCTGTGTTTAATTGTGAGAAGCAGTGGTAACAGCAGTGGCAGAATGTTCCATGGAATTATATATAATTTAGATCTGAGTCCTCCCTATCATGGATTAAGAACTATTGTGTATTATATTACAGATGCTAATCTTGGATAGAGAGGTAGGGTATGATCCAGTCAGAGCCAATGCTAATCAGCATGCTAATCTGCATAGCTCTTTTGGAGTTTCACCTCTTAAAAGGATTCATAAGTTTGTGATTTGACAGTCCCATTCATTGAAAGGCCAGGAGAAGAAGGAAGAACTGACCTTTCTGAAATCCAAGAGGGAAGAAAGGGAGCTGTCATTCCCTTAACTTTTGCAGGGAAGGGCGAATTTATGTTTCCCACACTCCACCTCATTCTGCCTCCATGTCAGCGTCACATGGTGAAGTGGCACATACAGGTTAGTTGCCCACAGAGTCACAGAAATCTCTTCCCTTTGTTTTTGTATCATCTCCTACTGTTTATCTCCTGTGGTGAAAGCAGTTTAAGTGTCACAATCTGCTCCTAACTGGGTGAACTGGAGTTAAGCTAAACCAGCAACATAATTTTGCGCAGTCGCGTGCTTTTCCCCCCTGCATGACTACACACCATACCTGCTGATACCCTGTTTGAGAGAGTTGTGTTTGCTTAGCAGGAAAATAGCATTATTTCAAAGGAGCTGTCGAACTAATAACTTGTAATCTTTTGCCTTGAGGCTGGATCAATAGGACTGTGGTTTCAATACTTTGCGTAGCAAGACAGAAGGACCAGTAAGAAGGCCATCTGCTGGGAAATCAGTAAAATTTTCTGACCTTGGGTCTGCAAGTATTTGCTGTGCTTTGAACAGGAAATACTGCAGATAAAATAATAAACATAACTTAGTCTAGCATGAGCTGAAGAAAATAATATATGGAAGCCTGTAAAATAGAAAGCATGTTATTGTAAGTGTGCAGGCAAAGGAACAAGAGCTGGAGGCATGGCTGATAAACAGCTAGATATGGACTAACAATAAGCAGGATATCAGCAATTCATCCAAGACTAACAAGGTTCTGTGCAGGACACCTGTGGTATGCTAGAGGGGGTGATCAGGAAACATCCAGATACAGCATTTAAAGATATGCAGTATGAGCTGAATGTCTTGTGCTGGTAGCGACTGACATCTAAGTGCACCTTGTGCATGGATAAACTAACTAACCTATTAACACATATACAATTGACACTGAAAGGAGAAAGCATGATCCAGCATGTAAGGAACAGACTACAAGATATGTAAAAGGGAACCATAGCTCAGATTCAGGCTGCTGGACAGATGAACAAGGCCTTCTGCATTTGCTTTGGTCACCATAAACAGTCATCATGATTTCTTCCAGTATTAGCATAAACAACCTTTGTAGATGTCAGGGTTTTTTACTTGAATCTAACAGTCCTTATTTTCTTTAAAATGGGTCCGGTTTAAGTTTTTATATATGATGTCTTCCAAATAACTCATGCTCTTATATCACTTGTTTTTTATAAATGATTCTTTATTTCCAAACACTAACAGCAGAGCTTTCCGTTCAGGAACACCTCTCCTTTTTGTTTTATGTAATGTGATAAAGAAAGCCTGACTGAAGGAGCTGCAGTAATAGAGAAATGTACTCACACACAGTCCAGTTCAATAAGGAGACAGAACACAGAACTGTAATGTAAAATTACAGGTAAATACATTAAGCTACCACAATGGCTTACTAAACGAAATCATAATTGCTCACTATGTCATGCTCTAATAGTAGCATATGGAGAAGAAAATCTTAAAGTGTTTTAAATAAAGGGGGCAAGAAGTCTTCAGAATGTAAAGCAATTTGATTTTCAATAGCAAAATATTTTTTCATTAAGAGATTAGTAAATTCACCTAGAAGTAAACTCTATGAAAAAGCTGGTGCATATTCTTCACAAATGCAAAGAATTCTGTGGCACAAACTTGAACTTGAAAGGACTTTTTTTTTTTTTTTTTTTTTTAAATCTTTGACTAGCAGTGCACTGTATGGGCACGCACCTGACCTGTTTGTATCCATGAAATTGTTAACAATTCATCAAACTTGTTTCCCCTTTGTGGTCACATGCTCTTTATTAGATCTCATTTTTAGTGTCTACAATACCAGCTCAGAAAAATTGCTGCCTTCTATCTTTAGAACACGTCTAATCTTTAGAATATAGCTTCCAGTTAAAAAGCAGTCAAGAAGGAAGATGTATTGTAAAAGAATAAGAAAGCTCATTTCACATTAGCAATTACCCTATTTACATTAATTATTCAATTGCCTCATTCTACAATTTCCCTGCTGTTCTTTTGTGTTTCCTTTCTCCTTGCAGCATGTTACAGCTCACATTACTTCACTTTGATACTTTGCTCCCTTCCAAGGGGAGCCATGGGTCTAAAACATTTATTTTGTTTGCTAATAACCTGGCTGCGTAGACACTTTGGAACTGTAATGGCACTAGAAAAACAATTCCAAAGCCTTCAAAAGAACTGACAGACTGAAGCAATCATTATGACCTAAGTGGAATGACTTACTATATGAAGGATCATCTTAGTTCTCAGAAAACAGCAAAAAAACACCTCTCATTTCTTAAGGAAGAAGCTGAGAGCTGAATTAGACCTGATGAAGTATTTGGGTTTTGTCGTATGTTATGGGTCTGACTGGACTTGAGACATCCATAATCAAGTACCAGAATCTACCATAGGATCTAAACACTTAACTCCAAATACTGTATTATCTTTGAAAAATACTGTCAGAACGTCCAGTAGATGTTTGATAGGAATATGTTCTGGAGATATAAAAAAATAGTGTTCCATCTCACAGCAAGTAAACAGATGATCATGGCTCTAATAACTATGTGTAAATCCACCCATATAGAAAATATATATAAAATTGCAAGGACAAACTGGTTCATGTATAGTGCCCCAATAAAACCTATATGTGTAGGTTATAAACATTACTGCTTTATAATTATTTCAAAGTAAAGTAAAACTACAGTATTATTACTATTTAAAGGCCACGGTGCAAAACCAGAAGGAGCCTATCATCAGTCCTTCAAGTGCTAGACACAGATTTTCCAGCCCAGCTTGTCTCATTCAGCGTTCTCATTCACTGTTTTTTTTGTCAGCAACCCCGTTATATAATACAACAGAGGGCTCTCATTCATCCTGCATAACCATTGTGATATGAATCTCATTCATCTCTGTGTCTGAATCCAGCAGTGATGAAAAGCACAGGACTAAGCAGCCTTGGAAACTAATGTGCTCTCTTTAAGCACAGAAGAGGGGCAACAGGGGTGACAGCAGTGCATGCCTCCCCACCCAGGCCTAACAGTATGCCTCAACTCATTTTCTAATGTAGGGCTATGTGATGAGAGCGTAATTTGGTGTCCAAACCTCTTCCCTATCTGTTCTTCCTGCCAAGATTCCCGGCAAAGGTAACACTCATTCCTAACAACACTTTTGGAGAAATCCACACAGATTAGGAATGACAATTAATACTAAATGACTGTGGCATTACTTGTTTTACACAAAATCAGCCAGGTGGCAATAACTATCAGCCTGTGTCGACCTGGGTGTATACCTGCAGCAGTCACAAGCCACAAAGTCTACAGATACTCGAACTGCTGATCACAACTGTGTCAGCCCTCTCTGAGAACAGGCTGGCAGAATAGAAAACAGAGAAGTCTACCTTTTTGATAAAGAGAGTAAAACATAGTCTCTTCTAAATCTATCATCTCAAAAGTCTTCTTTTTTTAATCTTTCCCAGACAATTGTTCAAAATAAATTTTGTTATTCTGCAACTCTTTTTTAATCTCACACTTCCTCTTCTTTATTTACTTGCATAAATTAGAGACCCAGAGCTGTCCTGCAAATTTGTGCAAGATAATAGGTACATTTTAATTGACAGCTTTTATTTTAGCTGTTTTTATCATTTGATTCCTTTCCAGATGTTTCCCAATCACAGGATGTTTTAGATACCAAGCTTTGCATATAGCTATTTTTTKGATGCATCTTTCAAGGCCTGTGGAAGACAGTGGAAGATCTCTCAATGAATTCAGGGGATTTTTAACATCATCTTATATCTTTTTCCCAACAAAGTACCCCATCAACAACAATTCTAGAAGGGAAAAAAAAAAATCCCAGATTCCTGGGGCTCAGTTTGCTTAAGCAGAGAATCTATCTGTGCACTTTCTCAAATAGAAGTAAAAGCTAAATAACGATAAAGCAGTGAATTAGAAAATAGATCATTAGTATCAAGAAGGCTGTACCTCTGCTGGATTTACAACACTTGTTTTACATCTTCCTAACATGCATTTATTGAATGATTGGAAGGTTCTTCTTCAAGAGCAGAAGAAAAAGTGGGCTTTTATGTTCAAAGCAGCAAACTGTGTTCACTGTTAGATATTTTTCAAACCAAAGCACTGCCATTTCTGTGTCCCTTAGAAAATATTACAATACAAGCTATATTTTATAAGATATATTTCCCACAGTTCAGCTATACCAATAAGCCCAGTGTTGCCACTGGTGTTCAAGGACTCAAAATTAGTAGACTTTCAGAAATATTAAGTCTTGGATCCTTTACTGAGACCATCTAATTCGCAGAACCATTGTCACTATTTAGGTCTGCTAGATTTTCCTCTTGAAAACAAGATTCTTCCTGAAAACAGTATTAGCCATCTGAAATTAAACCTTCATCTATAAACATTTGCAACATGATCCTGTTAACTGAAAATTGTCTTCCCTGGCTCCCCTGACCTCAGGGATTACTCAGCTTCTGCTTCTCTCAGCATTTTTCAATCCATCCTTCAACTTGCTCTGATCAGCTTCTTCACAGCTTGCCACTCCCTTAGCCAGTAACTGCGCTGCCACCCTGACTTCCCATGATAAAATAGTTCTCCACAATAGGAACCATGCTACTGCAATTACATTTTAAAGGTACAACCTTTAGGGCAACTACCTCATGTTTCCAGATCTGTGATACCAGCCTCTGAACTTTCCTTTCAACCTGAAGGCAAGTAGAGATCTGATAGTGCTACAGTAGATGCTTAGCAAACCTGCATACAGCCACCTCACAGACAGGCAATGAGTAAATTCTTCATTTTGTCATACTGTATTATACTCACTATACATCTGAGAGACCCCTTTTATATTATGAATAAATAACATCAACAATCATAAAACGTTGGTCTCAACTAAAGCTGGGGAAGTATTTAGAGATCAGCCCACCCTGCAAACAGCAACACTCTCCTATGTTCTGAATGGAAAATAACCAAACGCAGCACAGAATACGTGAAAGCGAAAAGTCTAACATCTGAAGTTAAAAAAAAAAAATATCAAAAATGTCAAAAGTAACAGCTGACAAACCAGTGGGAATGGAAAAAAAAAAATGCTGAAACAGATTTCAAGCAAAAGAGAAAGGTTAAACGACAAATGAAAGAAATTGAAAGATTATCTGTTTCAGCCACCAGCACTGTTTTGTTAAATACTTATGGGAGGAAGAGGCCTCTAGTTTTGTTGCCATATGGAATTCTATTCCCCGTGTCTTATGCCTGCAGTAAACTGAAAACTACAATTTGCTAATGTCTGTGATAGAGTTTGGCAAAACTCTTCAATATATAGGGAAGGCTGGTAACTTTCCCTTTACTTGGCATGGATCGCACAGAGGTTTGAAAAGAAAATTCCAGTTCAAAGCTAAACTTGACCAAAACAATGAGCGTGTCCCCCTTTCTAGCCCTTTTGAGAGACAGACCTCCCATCCTAAACACCTAATTACTTCCCAGCTTTCAAAGTTTACCAGCAACTGAGAAAAGAATGTTCTGAATTCAGATTTACAAAAAAGTTTCATACATCTTGATACAACATTAGGATGCCCTTGTAAGTTAGACTCATCTGCCCACATCCATCAACTAGCAGGTAAGAAACCAGAATATGATTATTAACTTCCTGGTTATCAAAATGATCAGAATTTACCTTTAACTAAATTTAGACCAATTTCATCGTTTTCATAGTCAAAAAATCGAAGGCATAATTCTTTTCACTCAAACCTAAGGCAACTATTAAACAATACAAAAGAAACAGCTGGGTTTTGTACAAAAGATATAGACACCAATTACCTTATATCCCAAGATAGTCTCACTGACACCTTAATTGCTTGCTCTGATTCTCCTTTATTTTAACAGTTTGAGAACTGAGCATCATTGCACTGTGGCCACTAAGTGAGCATAAGCCACTTAAAAAAAAAGATTCATTGCTTCCCAATCCAAATGAAGTAAAGATCATCTAATTTTCTCGTTTCTGAAGGGATTAAAGATGGTTTTAAGTTATAAATAACATTTTAAAATAGATATTTTAAAATAACATTTTTTTCTTTATAAACTTTAAAAAAAAAAATCATCCTATATTGAAGGGGTAAATGATCTAGTTTTTGGCAGGGATCTATTATTCAAGCATAGCAAAAATAATAGAATTTACATCCAAAATTCAGCTGAACATTACAGTTTGTATCTTTAACATGTTAATTTTTTTAATCAAGAAAACAGTAAAGCCTATTCAAAATGAGCTAAACACATCTGTTAGTGGAGTTCAGATAACTGATGATAATTTCAAGAGACAAAGAGAGATGGATGAAGTTGACGCTGATACTCATTTATGAAGTAACTTTTTGTGAATAAGGAAGAAGATGCTCGGATTTGAAAAAGACTTTTCTTTACTACAGATTTTACCACTCCACTTCAAATGAAACATTTTGTAGTGATTCTTCAAATGAAGACAAAAGGAAAACTTCAGGTACGTTAAGTATGCCATATGTTGCCCTGTTTCACATACCATGAAAATGCCCTAGACAATATATATTTTAAAACAGAACCCAGATCGGTTTGATGACTTAACGTGGGAAATACGCCAAGCATATGAGGGTAAAGACATTTTTGCATTATTATTTGGACTTCATTATTTTAGCCAAACACATCAGTCTCAAACCTTCATCTCCATATAATTAGAAAATATCATATGTCCATAGTACAATTTGAAGACAATGAATCGGCTAATGCTTAACTTCAGCTAAAAAGCTGAACCACCTTACAGTCAAAGCAGGTAAGCAAAGGTCTATTGACCTTGGCAAAAACATGTAATTCTGTAACAAACTAATATCTACTTTTTCAGTACTGCTGTAATAGATCTCTTAGTGCATTGCATTCAAAAAGCCCTTAACATGAGGCAGAATATTATACTCCCATTTTATGGTCCAAACCTGGGATATAAGAAAATACAGAAGTTGTTCAAGGATGTGAAGGACCTGATTATACCTGTTTCGAGAGATGCTTGAGGTTTTAAGAACCTGTCATCATAATACTAGACAACATTAAATACTAGGCAGCAGTTCTTTCCACAGAAACATCCACCTATCCAAAGGATGATTATATTATTGCCCCATTGGCTCAAGTGGTTAGCCATAATTCTGGGCTTTGCAGAACGGCTTTCATTTGTATTGCCAATTTCTTATACAAGTCAGATATTTTCTGCTGTATTTTTGTTCATACACAAAAAACATACATAATGTCCTGGTTCCCTGAATACAATACAAAACAACAACACACAGAAAATCCTAAATAGGCCTATACAATAGAAGTCACAATATATATTTTAATGAGAAGTCAATAAAGAACAGAAAAAAGATTTTGGGCTGGATCAAAAGTTTTTTGGTTGCTTTCCCCTCCCCACCTCCCCCTGCCCCCAAATTTGAGGCCAATTCAGTGAAGAGGGTTAAAGTATGTCAATACTTTCTAATATTTTGCTCCAGGTTTTTTGTTTGTTTGTTTTTCCTCAAAGTTTGTCTACATTACAAAATGTAACATAGACACAACATAACACTACAAAACATAGACTACTGCACCTGTAACAACCTAATGTTTAGCTTCCACCACTCCAGAAGAGTTACAAGGCAGCTGAGTTGTTCACTAAGGATTACGATGAATCTGACCAGAGCTGCAGAAGCTAAAACAGCTAACCCAGCAAATAGGTACCAAAGCAGCATTCATGTGGATCTCTGCAAAGAAAACCACTGAGCTTTGTGCTGGGAATCTATCTTAATTATCTTTGTCAGGCTCCTTGAGTGGCAGGAGGACAAACGAGGTACTTTGCTCACTTTTAGAAATGTCATTGGATAGTCACAGTTTCTTAAGGTATGAACGGCATGATCTGAGAAACTAAAGAAAGATCATGAATTCCTCAATTCTTGCAGTGATTAACAGACTAATCCAAAAGCCACTAAAGTTAGTAGAAAGACTGCACAGGCATTAGCTCAAGCCCAGATACCTTCTTAAGGCATGAATTACGTTCATAACTACTCATGTCCATTTATATGGATGTGAACTTCCCACAAGCAGGGAAAACATTTACCATTGGACCACACAGAAAGATCATGGTTGAAAACACTTTTGAAAAATGTCCACAGATGAAATTTTAATCAGTTTGTCTCTCAGAAAGAAACCACACCAAATGTCTTTTGTAACAAAACAAAAAACCCCTGTCTGCATCATTGTTCATAAGAAATGGAAGTATGTAGCATTTACAAGCTATTCATGCCTGACTTCAGTGTCTTTGACTAATTAAGCCAATGAAAATAGCAGCTTGCTGATGTCTTTTAGCACATAAGGATTTGTGTATCATAAAAAGGAATCTGAAATATATGAAACACTAAATTTGTTCAGAAATCTTCCTTGCCTGGTTCAGTTTAGAATGCCCACACATCTTCATCTTATGTTTAGAGAATCGTGAACATAGGATCAGGGTCAGCTTAGTGCTTTGAACAAAGAAATATCAGACTCACCAAAAGCAGCAATGAAAAAATATTGAGATTTAACTTTAAAGTCTTTCCAGTTCTTCAGTTATGTCAGCTATTAAGCCAGAATACTTTTTCTCATGTTTAAGTATAACAAATATAAAGATCATTGCTAATACCTATGAAAATAAGATGTCTTACCTGTGAATTTGATATCAAAGATTCAGCTGCATAACAAATGCTATACAGAGCAAAAGCCTCAGAGATGCTATGACCTCCAGCAGATATGACAGCAAATTATGGATCTGAACAGGAATTGTTTCTCTCATTTCATGAAAACTGCCTAAAATCATACAATCCCAAGTCTTTTCGAGAAAAATCAAGATCTTTCAATAATTTTTGTTTGCAAAAGAAAGCAAGAAAGAAAAAATGCTACCCCAGTTTAGAAAGTACAACAGGGATTAAACAGATATGAGTTCAAGTCCTTCTTGCAAACCAGGTAAAGCAAAAACTTGAATGTCAGTCATCCACATACCATATCACTATGGTATTTGCCAGTTTATTCTGGAGTCCTCCTCACCCTATCTTGGTCTCATTCCTCCTGCTTGGCTTGCTATTTTACAGCAAGTATGTTTTGGCCAAAATATTCCTGAAAAAAACTTTGGTGATATAAGTCACAAATTGGTCTACTTAATCAGAAAAAAGAAAACAGGAAAATCATACGCTAATAATAGGAATGATGCAAAAATCTTGTTTTAACAGCCACTAGGTTTCACAATGTCAGTAGACGTTCCTTTTTGTGATGAAAGCCGGCAAGATTTATTTCCTGAGCGTATGCTTACAGCTTTATTATATAAGAAATGAAGGATCAGTGTATTACCATGAAACCATTGAGCAATCCTGTCGGTGTTCCTCTCAAACCCAGCACGTCGAGGGATCTGCTCTTCTTTGAACCAGCGAATGATGACATCTCGGGAAAAGGGTCTAGAAGGACGCTCCCAGATGTTACTGCATTAAAAGGCAAGTAATTTCAGAAGAGAGTCATACAGAGAATTAGCAATGTATGAAAGCAAGGGACAATATAAATATTAGTCTCTTTTTTATATATTTACAAAACATACAGCTACAAAATGGTCAGTATAACTGCTGTTCAGTATAGCTCACTGAACAATTTTAACCTTTTTAAAATGTTAAAATTATTTTGAGTTTTTATGGAAACCAGAATATTTTGATTTTACATTTGCAATGGAACCTTAAACATTTTCTTAAGCACAGAACTTAAACTGAAAAACAATGTACAAAAGATGCAATGGACATTTCAGTCAGCTTTCCTTTCCCACCTCATTTTTATTCCAATGTACATACTGACAAGCAAAGTTTATTTTTTTGCTT
This sequence comes from Phoebastria nigripes, assembly GCA_035582835.1. Taxonomy (NCBI): domain Eukaryota; kingdom Metazoa; phylum Chordata; class Aves; order Procellariiformes; family Diomedeidae; genus Phoebastria; species Phoebastria nigripes. The sequence continues at coordinate 1,372,654 of JAYKAV010001278.1, read as the reverse complement.
AGAGTATACTCCTTTTCACTGGCAAGAAATTCTAAATCAGAATTAGCTATAATAGGTTGTGCATCCAAACCATTGAGCATGATAGAGGGAGTGGTTTTTTTAAACTCTTACGTTCCCTTTGCATTCTCTACTCGCCAGCCTCCCTTACTGTTTCTACTATGCATTTTAGATTATTTTAGCTAGTAGGAGGCAAATCAGGTAAAATATGTGGAAAATCCATCCAGCTACCCCAAATAAGGACTAAGGTATATTATATCAAATGAAAGTATGACTGCATTCCAATTAAGCATACAATCTCATTTACCCTGATAACAGTAGTAAATGGGAGGTTTTACAATGGATTTCTGTATAGTTTGAAATCCCATGGGTTTCTGGGTGCTCAAACTGTTAGCACAAATTACCACATCTTCATTACTGTTCTTCTTCAGATAAATAGGATGAAGGCTAGTGTGGGTATGTCTACTTGTACTATAATTTTGCTTTCATTTGGTGAGACATACACTTCACAGTGCCCAGTACAGTAGCTGGCTACATACGTCTAGCTTTCCTACTCCACCTGCCATGGAGCTGCCAGTTAACGTTGTATATTTCTAGACAATGTAACAGAGAACTATTACTAAAATTAGAACGTCAGCTCAGAAGTCGCCAAACAGCGTTAAACTAATTTGCGAGATAATCAAGAACCCTCAAAACCAATGAAGGTTCTGCAATTCATGACAGCAAGGTGCTCTGTAGATAAGAATAAAACCAAAAAGATAGATGCTGTCTGCTTGATGATAGGCAACTGAGTCCTGTTTTCAGCTTGTCTCACTATTACTAAAACTAGTGATTGATTCTGTTGATTATCAAGTGATGAAGCCCACAGTGAATGTAATAGTTATTGCTAAATTACACGAACACATGTGAGTAGATCTGACCAATATTCATCGTAAAATTTGAAGATACAACCATGAGTGAGGGGAAAAAGTGAGAATTCAGTTATAGACACACATTTTAAAAAAAAACAAACTACATGTGTTTCTTATTTGTTTTTGAACATTTTCTATAAAGAAGCAAGAAAACCTTTGAATTCCAGGGCTCTACAGTACATTCTCATTTCTTAACTAATTTCTCTCTAATTCAATTTAGTTTTGAAAAACTTGTCAAATCCATAATTTTTTCTGCCCTGGGCCAAATCTCAAAATTACTCTGTCAGTTTCTATACAGCTACTGTGGTCGAGCTTGTCCAGTAGGGGCAGGAAGAAAGAAATACAGCCATAAAAGTAAAAATAAAAAAACCACAGTAGGCAAAAGGATAAAAGTGAATAAGTGGGCCAAAGAGTTTCATCAGGAAGAGAACGCTCAGCAAAATAAGAAAGACAGTAGGAAAAAAATCAAATGGATCTTTCTAAACTATATAGAAATTGTAAGAAAGATCTCAAGTAAAAATAAAAGAATACTATTTTCATGCGACTTTTAAAAAGAGAAGGCAAGGCAAGGTAAAAACTACAGGAGCTACACTTCATGSTGAAAAACTTAGAGACATAACACTGAACCTACATTCCCTTGAGGCAAAAAAGTCTGTCTCACACTAGTGGTAGATAACAACATAGAGTGCATCTCCTCCTTGACCTCCCGGTCACCGGCAAAGTAAAATTTTAGACACACATCTGCTCCTGCTTTACCATACCAGTGTTAGGTGTGAGAAGTTGAATTATATACATTTATGTATATTCACTATTAAAGCACGTGTTTAAAGCAACATTCATTTTTCTTGATACCTTCACAATCCAGTCACGGACAGACAAAGAGGAGCCTTAAGAGATAAGAAAAATAAATACTGGCTGTTTTTTGAAGTATAGCCATAGCTTAGAAACAGATAAATAGTATTGAACATGAGCTGGATAACGATCAGAATATTTTTCAGCTTTTTTTCAGGCCCTTTTTGAAAAGGATCACATCTAGCACCACCAAATTCTGTAGTAAATAAACTCACCTCATAAGCTCAGAACTTCAGGTCAAAGTTACGGACAGTCTTTTTCAAAATTTGCCGCTTCTACTAGTGTTTTTATTATTTCAATTTGAAGAAAACTTTAAGTAGTTTGGAAAAATAATGAGAGAATTCCTTTGACAAGTTGATTTGATGGTAACTTTTAAGATCCTGCTCTCTCTGAGAGTAAAATTCTGATTCCTCCTCAAACTGGGAGTTTTGGCTGCTGTTACCGGAGAGTTTCTGTCTCTCAACACAGTAGAGCAAAGAATTTGTCAAAGCAAAACACATTTCCAAACAGTGAGGGACTGATTCTCTCTGGTGCTACACTGACTGGTAAAGAAAAACAATGTAATGGGACTCCTTCCTTTCTGAGCTTGGATATTGGTTGTTGGGATAATTTTTTTTTTTTTTTTTAGCATTTAATGCTAGCATCCTGCCAGTGCTCACATTGCCTTTATCACTACATGAAGCCAAATTAATGGTATAAGAATTAAAGCAGGAAAGGAGTAGAGTGACTAGTCAACTTTCCAGCATCCATCTGCCAGTTTGCATTCTTTTCCTCCTCTGCAATTCATGGCACTCCCTAAATAGTCAGATGAAAGATTAATCAACACCAAAGACACTTGATTTTGCCTGAGAAAAAAACCTTTAAACCCCTGAAACTTAGGAGTATGACAGCTCTCTGTAAAATGTTTCAAAGAGCTGTTAAGCAGCAGATAGTTTTAGGCTTGAGGCTTAAGACTTGCTTTAGAATTTATCCATTTGACTTCTCCATATCACAGCCTTGCATGCTAATCTAATACTGACTTTTGAAGGACCCACCTCTCTCTGTGTGAACTTTAAGAAATCTGCCTGAAAAATAAATGTCATTTAGTTTCAATCTGTTTTCATTTTTCTTTAAACATTCTTTTTCTGGTCGTAGTGAAAGAGCAAGAGTATCAGAATTTCCAGCAACTGAAGAAGAGCTTGTTGAAATGGTGGGTATTGGAGAGGGAGCAATTCAACAGAAAACTATTTCAAAGTCACTCCTGTACAAACCAACCTGGATGCTGCAGAGAGAGACAGCAAAGGACTTGCACTATTGTTGTTCAGTTTTATCTCCTGATCATTATTCAGGCTTGTCCCCCGGAACAAATTACTCAGGCCAGCCACTCTTCCCTTCTGGATGGCACGCAAGGATTGTCGTCGGTATTCATCCCGGGCCCTGCGTGCTTTGTGGCTCCTTTCCTCATCTGCAGCTTTGGAGCGGCGCACTGGGTGGAGTGAATGGGAAGGATGGGGAGGAGAGACTTTAAAAATACAAACAGCCATTTACCCCTTTCCTTATACAACAACTTACTATCTTTATTCCTTACATGACCTGATTTTAAGAACGTATAAATTACAATGCGCTATCAAAGAGATGGCTAACTGTATGCTTCAAATACAGGCCCACCACTAGATGAAGCATGCCAGACTTGAGCTATCAATGAACTGATCACTGGCAATAACTGAGCTTCTATGTACTGCGATTACATCTGACACTTGCTTTGGCTGTAATAAGAGAAATTCTGCTTCAGGACATCTTTTCCACTGGCAGTGCACCAAGTTTTATGTTTCAAGAAAGAATGTTAACTACTGCTTAAAATTAAGTCTGTGTTTAACAGAATTCTTTGCAACTATGCACGTAACTAAAACTGCAGGAGCTACTCCCAAAACTTACAATTGTAAAAACTAACATGTAGGTCACACTTTTTGTTGTTAATGTTGCTTTCTTTCTGAAAGGCATATGCTATCTTTGTTACAGTACTTAAAGTCACAGAAGTCTCCATCTTGAAAATTGCAGTCTAAAATGGTTTCAGTAACAATGGAGAAATTAATAGCCATTGGAAAGGGCATGCTGATGCTATGGGATGGAATTGTCTCACACTTGAGCCTCTGAAATTGCATATAAAGAACCAGAATCTGTACTAGAAGATTTAATACACACCTATCAACGGCACTGACCAGGGAGTTACATATTCCCATAACCTGAAATGAGACTACTGCTCTGGCCATTGCAGGTCAGGCATCTTTCACTAAAGCTTCTTCATTTTAAAACTAATGTACTAACAATCCTGTCCTCAAAATGGTATAACTTAAACACACCAAGAATTGTCCTGCAAATATTCGTCATCTATCAGCTCTTTTCTGGTGCCTCAAGCCCCAGTTTGATGATTTTTTTGAGACACAAATAACTTCAGGCAGGCAAATTATTCCAGTGCAAAACAAACCTTTAACATCCAGTGAAGCAAATATTAAAGAAGCAAGCTATTGCCTCCAGTAGCAATTATCAATCCTGCCATGACTATCTTGGCTTAGATCATACCCAATTCATAAAATGCACACACTATTTCTTGCTCTACTGTGATTGTACCTGTGACTAGGAATGCATGATATAATACCAGACAGCTGCATTTCATTAGGTTGTTTGCATGCCTCTGATTTACAGTCCTGATTTAAAGCAAGCAGAAGTATAAATGGATTTGTCCAAATTATGAAAAGCTTTAATGGAATCAAGAAATAAAAGCGCTCAAAGCAAAATGAAACTAAATAGAACCCCCTGGGCAACTGAGGGAAAGAGAAAAGACTTCTAAACTTAGAGTTATATAATATTATCATAGGTACAAAGATATACAGGACTAAAAGCTCATCGAGAGCATAATAAACAAGACATAGATGCTTCATAGGTATACAACTGGCAGGATTTCAGTTTCATTTAACTACATAGCTTGTAGTTTTAGCTAAACACAGTAACAAACAACAGCACAGAAAATATGAGTAACAGGTTTCACTATTTATCTTACAGGTAATTTTTAAGGGTAGATAATGTCATCTAAATATACTACTTCAATGGGTCAAGTATATTAGTTACAAAATTTCTGTGATTTATCCTTTGTAAAGCCACTCAGTAATGGCTGCTTTAAATGTGGACTTTGTGTTTGCAACAACATGAGAGACAGCAAGGAAGATGAGTGCAATGCAGCTTGGCAACACATTTAGAAACCAGTCATTGTTTGTCACAATCACAGTATACAGATCGAGGGCAGACTGCCTGGAGCTTTCTGGGATTCTTTTCTRCTGATGTGCAGGCTGCCTGGTAATGAAATAGGTAAGGTATCTTCATGCCCCACTTTCCTCAGCAATAACTACTCTTTTCAACAGACATTCCTACTGTATTTTTGCTAGCTAATGAATTTATACTGTCAGAAGCCAGTGACCTGGACCACATTTTCCCTATCTGTATCAAATGTTAATATTTCTTATCACAAAACAATGGGGAGAGGTAGCATAGTTTGCAACTGTCAAATATTAATGTTCAGAAAACTTTTTGAAAGGATGTATGACATGCAGCCTTCCCTATCCATCCATATATATGTATATGTGTTTACACATATGTACATACCCATACATGTGTATATGTGTCTGTATATATGTCGGGATAGGGAAGGCTGCCTGCCATAGACATCTGAATGCATGCATCTCGATTTTTTATATATATACACATATATAGGCATCTCTTTCACACTATGAAGAATTTTTATTGGAATTTCCCAACGGAGGTATCTGAAGAATTATATCATAGGCCATAGGGATGCATAGGGTCTCTTAATCCTTTTTTTTTTTTTCTTCATTACTGGAGTCCTGATTTTCTCCCTCTCCTATTCCTTATAGTTATTCCCAGAAACATCTCTCTTTCCTCACATTCCTCTATCTTTAGGAATTGTCTAGTACAGCTCCTACTGTGGATCTGTGTTGCTATGTTATCCCAAGTTTCTTTTAAAACTCTCTGACTGGTCAAGGGACTTTGTGTCAGGTAAATAATCAAAGTCACTGGCATTAATAACTGGTTTTGGTGACTGGAAAGAGTATTGTGGATAAAGATTCATCCAGCCATTGCAGTCAGGAATCTACAAAAAGTTTTCCATTACACTCCAGACAAGATGATGTGTGTCACATGAACCGTCCTGCCTTACCAATACCTCCTACAAATTTATCTATCTTGAGAAAGTCGCACAAAGTCTGAAGGTAAACCTGGACAAGAATTTAATGAATATTCATATTTCTCTCTGACTCTGAACCATCTCACTAGAAATAAGAACTTTATATCTGGATCAAGTGTAACACAAATATTCTAAGATTGAAAAAGCCACAAATTCTGCATTACTTGTATTTCAGGACACATCATAGTCTTTCTCACAATAAGAAAGCAAAAGTAGTCAGGACTTCTAGTACTATCTTAAGTAGGAACAGATTAGTTTTCTTGACTGGCTGTCCTTTTACAGTAAACGTACAGGGGCATGACCCCTGTGCAAAGCATTAAATTCAATAGTATTTTCAGTAGGGAAACAGTATTTTCAGGTGGGAAACTAGATATCTGAATGATGTCTTCCATCCTTAAAATCTCTGAATCATCACCATAGGTCCATATATCTAGCATCAAGAATTACTGCAAATAATAATTTACATTTTCTTCATCTTCCTTTTATATTATGGAATAATGTCAGGACTGACAAGACTGGGAAATGAGGAATTTGATTGATTTGTCAAGCTTACAGGAAATGTACAATTCAGCCAGTTCCCATAAGTCCATCTCCACTACTAGTTTTCTCTTCAGATGTTGGTGATACCAACAACAGTTACATCCTCCTTCAGTGCTCGTAAAATTAAGCACACTTATGCCCTGATGGCACTGTAACTTGTGTAGAAATGCCTGAGCTGTTTATATAGGTTAGGTGCCAATATGATTGTAGCTGCAGTAGAGCAGGCCAAAAATGGGTTAGCAAACCCTCCTGGAAAACTGGTAAAAACACCCAGACTGAGGTCTGTGCTGTCATGATTATATGGTTATCATTACTAGAAATAAATAGTTTAAAGTCAGCTTGGTCATGTCTACATGACCTGCAGTGTGAACATACTCTAACAACAAAGAAGAAACCACAAAGCTTGTGTATGTAATAGCTCTTATGATCCTGTAGGTCTTAATTTGAGTTTGCCTTATTTAGCTTGAACAGTTTACAAGAAGCTACCTAAGTTGTCTTTTGAGAGAAAATACAAGCTTGCCTTTTATATTTTCACTTAGGATTGGGAAATCCCTATTAGCAGTCCTGGCAAAGTTTAATACCAAATCTTTTGATACAGATGAGGATTAATTCATGCTGTGCTGCAGCTGAATGTGATCACATCATTTGTGAAAGACTAGGAACTCTCTATTTTGTATAATCTATTTTGTGCTTTTGAAGAGCTGTGAGTTACAGTCAGAGCTATGTGAAAGTAGAAAAAAACCACGTGCCATGAATATGCATCCTTGTTTTTAAATTATTTTGTTTCAGCTTTACCCTTGTTAATAATTCCTGGAAGCTTGTTTATGAGCAATTCAAAATGACTACTTAATAGATAAAATTCAATCTTCAAATTTTCGGAGTGCGCATACAAATCACACAGTGTTTTTCCGTTTCCTAATTGGAAAATAAACTTCCCACAAATACTCTGCAATGCGGCTCCAGTTCAACAATCTTCTTATCTGAAAGCATGTGAATAATCACATCCCTATTCAACAACGCACACTGAGACCTATTGAAGTTCAGTAAGCACGTACTTAAGGTTGAGCACTTGCTTAGTTAATACATAGCTGAACTGGGGACTACTCACTTTAAAATTCAGCATTTTATCAAATGCTCCTGCCAGTAAACTTACTCACTTGAATTTCTGTGGAAGATAAGAACCAAATGAACATAAATTCCTTTAAAATTCAGACAAAAATAAATTCATTGACATAGTTCATAGAAAAATATAAAAATGTAACAATATAAAAGAAGCTATAATGAGTCAGCCTGGTATCCTACTTCCAACAGAGACCAAAAGTGGGTGCTTAGGGAAAGGCATAAGAATAGATCAAGTCACTCAACTCTGTTTACATTTTTACTGGAATAATTTTTGTCTAGAGATGAGTACAGCTGGTCAGATGGTATCTGTGCACTTCATTGCTTGATGCAGTTTGCAGGGGTTTGTAAGTGTACTAACAGATTACCTTTTGTAATATTCAATCAGATGAATATTTATGCTACAGTTTTTCCTATTATATTTTACAGATTCCTCTTCTGCTCTCAAAGAGAGAGGTCACACTTAGAGACTGTGATATAGGGTATTGTTTATTGAATACTCTAGAAACCTTCAAAATGGAACAGCCTGTAGAAAGGTCCAAAACTAATCAGAGAATATACACTCCTCTATCCAAGCTTAGCCTTAGTTCTCACTTCTCAGTTTCAAGGAATAAGAGCTTTGAACAGTGGACTCTTTGAATCAGTCTTTTCCACTATTCATCGTCTCATTTGCCAACCAATATACTTGCTCCACATACTAACTCACAATACCTCTAAAATACCCCAACATATATCCATTATATGAAATCAAAGTGTATAATTGCTCTCACAACATCACTTTTTTCCTTTTAGAACTGATTTCTCAAGTTGTGCTGCGTTTGTCATTTAGTATATTAAAAAGCACTAAAATTATGTATTTCAATTAACAGAGCGGTTCTATGGGCTTTTATTGTTATTTGGCACAATCAGGCAAACAGCAGAAGCAAACCAAACCGAACAACAGAAACTAATATTAGCAACACTTTGCTTATTGCCTTGGCAATAAACAGCTGAGGGATAATCTGATGAGGAGAGATGAATCCTCGTCACATTCTAAATTCCATCTACTAAATAAATTAGTAGTGTCATCAATATCATTGCTACATTTGCTCTCCGCAATAGCTGCTCTAGCACTGCTGTTCCTCTTCAGTACTGACCCCCTAGCACTGTTGAATATGAAGGGCTGACTTCAAGGAGGTAAGACACAAAGGAGTCTGGCCTTGTTCCTAATGGGCAATATGGTTTCCATTGCAGGTGTGTAGAGACAAAAGATGTTAATATTACCTCTGCTTGTAATTCTCTTATGCATTCATGCATTTATTTATTGCTTATAAAAGATGAAAAGTGGATAGCTTTGCCTAACTTGACTAAATTTCCTCTCAGTGTCCCAAAAGAATATTTGAAGACAAAATGAAAGGATTACCATAAAAAGGAAAAAAAAAAAAGAAAAACCTGGAACTGAAATCAAAAGCAAAAAATCTGGTGAACCTGAGGTACTAGTTCATTCCATAGCAATTTCAGATGTTGCCACTTCCAAATATTTGTTATTGCCTGTCTGCTGGAGGTTCTGGCTTCTGCAGCAAAGTTAAGGAAACGGAAGATGTTAACATTCCTCAGGAAGCTCAATGCAAAGTCTGATGCCATAGTCTAAACCAGCCAGGAACTGGGTTCAGACAAGGCACTAAACACTGCATCTTCATATCTTAAGTTGTCACACCCCTTTGCTAATGGAGCAGAGTTCTAAGCCCTCAAACCAACTGAGATAAATTGAGACACTGAGGTAAGCATAAGAGGATAAATAAGGATGTGATACACTCTAGTCATTAGTCTGCAGTTAGTTTAATGCTAAATCAATTACTGATAACAGCATAAACTCTGGCAGCACAGAAATTATAGTAGGCTACAAAACCCAATTGTGGTGCTGCCAGCTAGAAGGTGCTGAGCTTTTGTTTTGCCACGGCATCACTATTATTGGTGACCAGGCTAGATAGCTTGAAATTACGTGAGCTGCAGTCAGTCACCCTTTTGACCACAAGCAGACAGGTCTATAGGTATTGAGGCACACAGACTGAAGGTGACAATTTCTTCAGAGCATACAGAATACTCCAAAGGTTACACAAGAAAAGATACTGGTGGTAGATTATATCCATCAGCATATGATGCAGTCAAAAGTGTTTTGACAGACCAAGAATGCCATTACAGAAATCATGGTCAAAACCTTTCATAGCTTATTCCTTTCCTCTCTGTCCTCTCCCATAATTCTTCCATTGCATTTCTGATATCTGTCCCTGTACAACCAGCATTCCTTGAGAAAACTGAGTCAACAATTTAAAACCTCAGTTACCTCTTTAATGCCATAGTAAGAAAATGATAGCTGGTTTTAGGAATGTTTATAGTATTTTATTTTATTGCCAATTTCAGTGTAAAGATAGGCTGGATTTTTWAAAAAAATTTTTTTTTTAAATGGCTGCAAATGTATTTTCTTTCTTTATCTACCATCAAAGAAATGCTAAAGTACATAATACCACCCTCTATGCTAGGTTGCCAGCTGATGCTAATTGACGATGCTTCATTTTCTACAAAACTAAAGGGCTGTTTTTTCCCCAACTCATTCTGCTCTTAAACACCCAAAATACAGAAAGCTACAGTTTTCCTTTCCGAATAAACACATACACCTGAATTTAGATAATTCTCCAGGAAATAGTTACCTTCTCTTTATTGACAGTGTAACGTACAGAGGTTTTATTGATCAAAAAAGAGCATAGCCTGCTATGAGCTTGGAAAATGGCACCAGTGGATCTTATATAGATTGTTGTACAGAATGATTCACTATCACATCAATTCCAGGTAATAGGACTTCAGTAATTAGTCTTCAGGAACTCCTGAAGTGATGACTAAAACCATAAAATAAACTCATTGCATATTTTGAAACATTTCTTATACTTCTGTCAGGAAATAAGTAACAGTACAGCAATATTTTTTTCCTACTTCATGAGGTATTTCATGCAACACATACTGACTATCAGCTCCCTAAAACTCCATTTTTASTGTTAGCTGATTAACCTTTGTGCTGTATATAATTAATACAATAACCCCACATAAGCTAAAACTTTCCAATCATTACATTTCCTTTTTTTCCAGAGTAATCAAATTACTATAGATGTGGGAAATAAAAAATATTCTTCCCCCAACAAAAATGCACAATTCTTAGTGCAAACAAATTTCCTACTTCTAAAGCCAACTATACAATAGACTCCAGATGGAGTAGACATACATTTTATTCAGAATAGTCTATTAAGCCTTATTTACTCATAATGTGGACCTTTACTTACCTACAGTATGTATGCATACATATTTAGTATGTATACCTATTTACTATTCTATGATTCTATATATATAGTAATATAGTTGTCTTGTTCCTTATAGGCTTCTGAAAAACACTAATGTATTTTTAAATTAATCACAATGATGATATCAATAAAGAATTTCAGGGTGGCTAAAAAGGAACAGCACTCCATAGAGTGAGATCATCATCATAAGGATTTTTTTCAGGGCAACAATCTAAGTATTATTTACTGTAATCTTTTGAAATGAAGTGAGTTTCGGTGCTGATATCATAGCTTGACCCCATCACCATATGGAAGTAATTAAAATACAGATGAAGACAGATTTTACCTTTTCAGAGATAGCTGAGGACAAGCTGTCGAAATAAATGTGTCCAGAATTATTATTACTAAGCCAAAACTGTTAATTAATTACATTAGACAAAGATTAATGATCTCAGTCACTGTACACAAAAAAATTTCTATAAGGCATTGACATGGATTCTTATTCAGAAAGAAATGTGAAATTGGTACACTCACAGTAACTTCTGTTYGTAAGGTCAAACTGGTAATTTCCTGCAAAATAATGTAGCATTTTGCATTGCTCCAGGTAGAAAAGATTTTTGGCAACACCTTCTTCCATTCTACAAGTCTCCTTTTATTTGCTCTTAGAAATACATTAATCTCGTGAAGGTAATTTTACTCACACTGTTCTTCCCACTCCTGGTCATCGTCACTATGTTGACTATGCTGCTGAGCWTGCTTGAGGCTTAGATACAACTCTTTTGCTCTGATTTCTTCCTGCTGCCTTATTTGTTCTTCACCCTTTTGTCTTTCCTCTTCTTCTCTTTTCTAGGCAAAATGAAGTAAAACAGAGGTGACTAAAGAGGAAGAATGTGCCAAAAGTTAGGACACTACTTCAGTTGCTTCCTCCCACAGAGTAGCTACGTTACCTTGGACTAATCACTCCCTCTTCTAACTTTCGGTTTCTCACCTGTCACAACAAGCATAATAGAAGTTTCCTACCTCTTAGGAATTTCTGAGAAAGGTACGTTTTGAGATGCACAGGTATACAGGAATAAGGAACATGTAAGTATCTAAGACCTGAAATCTATATGGAAAACATGTTTTATCACGTGGCACCAAAGCGTGTGCTATCCTACAATCCATAAGCAGTGCTCATTTTAAGTCCATGTGTACTCCCATTGGAGATATCACTGTCACTCAAGCAGTATACACATCATCTACAGAACCTGTAGAATTCAGTAACTGATTTACTTGTGTTCTTAATTTAGCAACTGTCACCATGTGTCACCATAACCAACACAGAGAATAATGTTTTCCAAATATCAAGATCATTACATTCTGGAAGAAAAGCCAGTTCCTTCAGCACACACCAGTCACTTTGCAAAATGTAGCTAAAAAGTAACGTACACAAAAGTTCCCTTCCAAGATGACCTTAAAGGAGATGGAAATCCGATAAAGATTGCCTCTACAGCTGGCCTTCCACATACTATCAATAACACAGGAACTTGATTAGTGCAGAAATAGGAATCTGCATCTGTTTTCTATTAAATTTTCCCAATTTCCTTAGGTAGCAAAGAAGCAGATTTAATTCATTGTTCAATTGAACCCCCCAAAAAAACCCAAACTGAACTTCATGAAGTGTTATTCATATTATTGAAATAACTTGAATTATGAATAAGAACAGTTTTTTGTTTAATTTTATAGTGGCACAAACACTATACCCTTTTGGGCAACAAACTTATGGATAAGAATTTTGTTACAAGTCACTAAGTAAAATCAGCCTCAATTACTAACCTAGTTACCTAACCTAAACTATAAGTAAGGGAAGCCCAAAACAGATTAGGAGTTGTTGCAAAATGTTAATCCTATCAAATTTCTAGGGTGAGGCAATTGAAATCCAGTTGAATAAAATCTGGTGAAGCTCTGCTTTTTACATTAGGAGGTTTGGGGGAGATCTTTCCGTCTTCCTTAAATAACTTTTGTTTATTAAAGGTCAAAAGTGGGATTTCATAAGATCTTTGCATTTTCCTAACTTTGTTGCCTTTCGGTAGGATTTTAATGTTTCATTGCAATGGGACCAGCAATAGTTGAGCACAGGGGAAAAAACAAACAAA